>JANHJO010003392.1:63626-78581 GCA_032468235.1 Pseudoxyrhopus heterurus | reverse complement strand
ACGGAGATGAGCACCGCCCCCTAGAGTCGGAAACGACTAGCACAGATGTGCGAGGGGAACCTTTACCTTTACCTTACACATTATATAGATATAATATTTGATATATATGATATACGTATGTATATACTATATATATGTATAAAGTCAGAAAGTAAGTTTGCTTAAGAGCTTGTTTGCTAGACAGAAATGCCTGAGACTCATACTTGATGGCTTGTACTATGAAGCAAATGCCAGATTCTGCAGTTGGGCCTATTGTTCATTTATTATGAGGCAAGGTTTTATTTTTTTCAAAGCATTGTCGGCTACACAGGACATCCTGAAAATATTCCAATTCCGTTGATGTCCATGACTATTTAGGATTTTTAAATTGTTTCAGCAGTCTCAAGCTCCTCTGGGAGTCTTTGCTTAATCAATAAGGAAGGGTAAATAAGTAAGTCTCTTGCATGCATAGCGTTCCGAGCAGCAAATTACTTTTTTTTTAACAAGACCAATGCATGCATAGCTACCTCGCTGCTCATCCTCATCTGACATTTTTATAGAGAATTCAGTATGAGCTACTGAGCATGATGATGGGAATTCTAGAAGGACATGGAGAGTACGATGCTGGGAATGGCTTCTCTAAACTGAACAAATTACTTAGACAAATAAAATACAACTCTATTGGCATAATATGGGAAAGACATCTAAATAAAGTTGATGATTGCTTAAGGACATGCTGTGAAATTTGTACAGATGTTTCAAACATTTGTACAAACTTCACAGCATGTCATTGTAATGATGCTGGCTGCGGAATTCTGGGAATTGAAGTCCTCACATCTTAAAGTGATCAAAGTAGAGAAATATTGTACTATGGCATTGTTTTTCTAAATTATACCATATCATGGGATAGTGGTAAATCTTTAAACTATATGCCCCATGTTACTAAATTTTAAAACACTTACTTTTTTCTATTTTGTCTGTTGCAGGCAAATGGACACAGTTTTGTACATATGGAACATGAAAAAGCTGTATTACTGCTGAAGAGTTTCCAGAATACAGTAGACCTAGTTATTCAACGTGAGCTCACTGTCTAAATATTTTTTTATAAATAATAAAATATGCCTAACATTTTTGCCAATTGCTGGACCAATGGCAAATATAGTGCCAAATGTATAATATTATATGTTAGTAATGATTACCCTGGGGAAAAAATAACTATATAAATATAACTTCCAAGTGATTATGTATTATTTTTCTTTGTAAGTCTCTGGCTATGCATTGGTACCAGCTTATTTTTAAAATATTCTTTTTAATTGTTTCTAGATGTCTTTATTTCAGGACACAGAAACACACACAAGTTCTTTACAAATCTTAATCTCCATCAAAATTACTGCCTCACAATTGTTTATGTTTTTAAAAAGAAAATTATATAAAATTATAATTCCCATAAAGTATTTCTATCTCACATCAAATATAAATTATTTATAAAGAATATTTTAGTAGTTCTATATTCAGTAACATGAGAATTGAACTTAATGGGATTAATTTCTGTAGAAATAGGTCTAGAGTTGCACTGCAGACCTGTTATCTTTTTCAGTTTTCCCTTTTTTACAATGTAAATACATATATATCTTTAGAGTGCAATATCAAATTTAAAATAACATTCAATTTATTTGGGAGGGTAATGGGCGTCTACACTGGCAAACCAGGCTTTGCTATGCTCACAATTAATTATTAGAAAACATATATTCCTTTCCAGGATTTACCTCAAAGAAGCTTACAATATAAATCACAAAAATAGTAACAGTAAAAGATGTTTAGTAGGGACATCAATAGATATTGAATGTTGTATCAACTAGTTGATGGTTTGCAGATGGTTTGGACTACAACTTCCATAATCTCCAGGCATCCCAACCTCTGTTTATGCAGGCAATTTGGGCTATATGTTTAGAAGACACTAAATTAGACAAACTGGTGTAAGCTTCCAAGGATTGTAGTCCACCTTCATCAGATGAAAGAAATGTTACTTTGAGTTACCAGAATATTCAGATGTGAACAGGGTTAGAATGTTACAATTCTGAACACAGTGATAGAAATAGGAACCATGACATAGAAATTTCATAAATGCATAAATATGCTATCATATATCCAATCTTTACCATGCCAAAAGGACTTTGAAAACAAGCCCAACTTTGGAATTCAGGAGTTAAAAAATTTGCCACAGATTGCTTAGCCCAAGAGTCCGATACTTTTCTGAATAAGGATAGAGAAGATCAAGAAAACTTT
Organism: Pseudoxyrhopus heterurus; assembly: GCA_032468235.1. Lineage (NCBI taxonomy): Eukaryota > Metazoa > Chordata > Lepidosauria > Squamata > Pseudoxyrhopus > Pseudoxyrhopus heterurus. The sequence goes on along the minus strand of JANHJO010003392.1, from coordinate 76,316 downwards.
TATTTTTTCACAATTTGTGTGTGGCCATAAAGTAGGCTGTTCCTTGAATTTTGAATATCATGCTGCTATGGAGAATGTCTCCACTTTGTCTGTAATAAGCAACCAACCTAGTAAGGGAAATAGTATTATTCCCTTTGGTATCTTGGACTCCAAATAATTAGGTAATCATTTGCATTGCGAACTTTCTGCATTGTTTCTAGAGTCAAATTAGTCCACTTGCTAGAAAATTGGTGTAAAAGACTTCTGTGCAGAAAAATGTCCATACCAAAAATTTGTTAAATAGGAAAAATATCCCATAATGTGCACATTAGCACAATGTACAAATAAAGGGATGGCTTTAACAATACTAAATATTCAAGTGGGGGGATATGAATTTTGCTATGTGCTTCCAGATTGACTTAAAACTGAGGATGTAGTAAATAGAAATTTACAGATTAATCCATAAAATACTCTTTAAATTAATGGTGATATTGTTTTAGGAATTAATGCTTGTCTAGATGAGATTTAACTGTATTGTTCAAAAATATTATTCCAGATTGTGCTTGAGAAGGAAATTTCTTTGATTCCAAAAATAGATAATCTATGGTTTAAATAAGAGGCCTTGGTTTGGAATTATTCATTCCTAACAAATTAACTGGTTATCTCAAACTGAGTAAAAAATTAATTATGTAACAAGTTAGTGTTTATTAATACTTTCCTCCTTACCCTTTATAAAAAACCTTGTACAAAATTAATATTCTATCTTCCTAGCGATAAAAACATTTAAAAATTCACAATATAAATTAGAGGTCTGCTAAATTTTTAAAGAAAAAAAAATGCTTTGCAAAGATCCTTTGGTTCTACATTTTAGCCATTTTAGCCATGATTTTGTTCTGCTATTCTCTTTTAAAAAGAGCATTAAGTAGCCCCTTTTTCCTCTTAATTACTGAAATCATCTCAACCAATCAGAAACCATATAGATTTGATTAGATTATGAAATCAGTAAGGAAAATGGGACTGCATTGGTTTTTCTCTAAAATGCCAATATAAATTAATGTATCAAAATCAGCATTGGGATGTGTATTATACTACACTTGTTCTTAAAAGCACAATTGCACCTTGGCAACATGTAGTTCGAAAAAGTGCATTCCGATGCATGTCCTATTTATTTATTTATTTAGTCACATTTGTATGCCGCCCAACTCCCAGGGGACTAATTAGCATTGGTTGTTTTGATTATCCTTTATTGAAAAAAAAAATGGCATCATAAAGCAGTGAGCTCAGCATTTCCTAGTCAAGTACTGGCTTTAATTGCCATACATGACAACTTTCCCCCAACAGAATGATGTTTATGTTATTTAGGCAGCTTTAAGGAGTCTACCTTTTTGAAGGGCATGAAATCATTAAGAAAACGTTATTCCCTGCTTCTGTTCAGGGTTAGGGTGAGTATAAAGCCAATTCATGTTTTCTCTAGTATCATATTCCATCCCGTCCTAGTAGTCCTTCTGAAGCTGACTATAGCTAGCTGGAAGTTCCCATCTTGCAACCATCCAGTTGGGGGATGCAGAGGTTGGGAGACTAAGAAACAGGCCTGAGGACAACAGCAGATGTCTTCGGCCAAAATACAGCACATCCAGCTGAGTTCTGTTAAACATCCATGTCAGAAAAGGGAGCCTAGTTGGGAAGTATGGAAATCTTTCTCTCTTCCCATCCCCTTAAATTTACAGAGCATCAGATAAGGAATAATGTGTGATCTTAAGCTGTTAGACCAGCACCAGAAGACCCAGATTCAAGTCTACCCTTAATCATGCAAGCTGATTGGGTGCCTTTCAGACAGTCATTCTCAGCCCAACCCACTTAACGGGGTTGTTGCTGTGGGGAAAAACGTACCGTGTTGAGCTCCTGAATGAAAGGCGGTGGTAAATAAAATACAGTGCTTCACACAATATACAGCATTTATTCGATTTGTGAAGGACTGCCAGTGTGTCACTAATCCCACTATGATCTTTAGACAGTTCTGAAAAACACAGCGCAGAGACTATGTAAGCTAAAATCTCCCCTTCCATTTCCGAACAGGTAATTCGAGCAAATCTATTTAGTCATCTTTGGCAAAGCTTTTTAAAGGCTCCTGCGAATTCCAAAGCAAAAGCTGAACTGCTCCATTCAGCTCCTACTTCTCAAATTGGTTTTTGGTGCATTCGTTTCCATGGTGACAGCTGTGCTCACAACCCTGACTATATACAAAAGCGATCTGCCCAAACATGCCTTAAAGCGTGATTAAAAGAACCAGGAGAGACGGACAGCTCAGGTTTTTTGGCTTCCTCAGCAGAGCAGCTGTTTATGAACATGGACACACACACACACACACACACACACACACACACACACACACGGAAATAGGACTTTGGTGTACAGAGAGCAATTCTTGCAGCTAGGCCAATTTGCCTATAACAGACCCTCCACAGAACGGTCTTAGCAAGCTTTCGCTCTCAGAACCCTTCTTACGGATTTTCTTCCCAGGACTATTTATAGAAAGTAATGTAAAAAGCAATCTAGTTAATAAGATGCCATATGGAATCAATTTAGGAGGTACAATACATTTTTAAACATCACCTTGTAAGTACCACATGGAATCATTTTGATAGGTATGACATTTTTTTAAAAAAAAATCAACTGAAATAAGTGCAAGGAATATCTAGGCAGCAATTTTTAAAGTTATCTTTCATACAAGCACCTCTTTAAAACTTGCAACTGGTTAAAATTAGACTTCTGTTCTTCTCATACAAATGATGTAAAGTTTTTACTGGTAATTCATGTGTAAATATTAGTATAATAAAATAAAATTAACTATTAATCAGGAAGGCACATTAGGACAGTGGTTAGGAAAGTGAACTGTTTTGCTGTTGTGAATTCTATTTTGCCCTTGCTGCCAATGGTGAGTACCATTTAAAATCTCTCACAAAATGTATTGTCAAACTTCCCAGTTTTGTCAGGATCGTCTTCCTTCACTTTGTAGCTGACAGATTCCCTTGGTAGCTTTCCACGGCAATATCAGATTTATTATTACTTTCATAGCTTCAACGTATCCTTTTGCACTAAGGACCTCATCATATGTTAAATTGGGACAGATTTTTGAATTTGAATCTATTTTTTTTCCATGAAGATTTAATCACTGTAATGAGGGGTCCTTGGTACTCCTGGGCTCGGTTGTTTTCTTGGAGACATTTCATTATCAGTGCTTGGTAACATATAGCACTGATGGTATTACTTAGTGTAATGAAACGTCTTCAAGAAAACAACCTCATTGTAAATCTCATGCCTATGACATTTTGGAGAAAATATATTCTTAACTGAGGCGCACATGAAACACTTTGTCACAGCAAGCTGTGCCTCCTATTTCTCAGTAAAAAGATAAGCATTGTACTGAGCTAGCTTGTGAGAGTTTTGTTTCTGGCAACAATGCATGCCTTTTTTTCAAAATGCCCAAGCAAATGAGAAGAGCTGTTGGTAAGATTGAATCACACCAAGAGCAACCATTTCCAATGACCGGCTGAAGTTTTCCATGCTTGTAACTTTCATGTTCCTAACGTAAAAGGTGGAATTGAAGAGTACTTAAGATCTTTAAAACATTATTTTTAGTAAAATACCTAAGATCCATTCGGAATTACTGTAATTTTTCCTTTTGTTCATGTCTGCCTTTATTACCTTACGTTCCAAACAAGGGACAAGTATTAAACAATTTCTAAATCAGAAGTTAAAAATTAAATTTAAAAAAATGCATTGCTAGTAGTTTAAAAACTCACTTTATGTACTTACTACAATGGTAATCCTGTTTGAGAAATCCAACAGTGACACCCAGAGGCTAAGAATATTTGTCTCAGCACACAAATTCTTGATAGTGGATTCTTATTTTTAAAAAAAATGAATTCAGACTACTCTTGAATCTTTATGAACTTTAAATGTGCATTAAGTTTCCACACTATTCCATTCCATCTAGAATGTTCATGCCCCTTTGTGAAGTTTTATTCTGAACATCGATAAGCCACACCAGTTCAGCACAAGAGGCTGAATTTTTATAAATCGGGGCCTTTCCTGCCTCTTTGCTAGCTTAAGTGGCTTAACACTGGGCAAGACAAAGACTTATTAGTTACGTTTTTCTACTTGTGAGTACTGTAATCAAGTAAAAAACAACTTACTTTATTACAAATTTTACCATTTTATAAAACACGTTTAATTATAGAGATAGCTGTATTGTAATTAATATTTTGAAACAATTGTGATTTTGAGCTTAAATTATATACAGAACTGTCATTTTTGTATGTGTTAAAAAGATTGCTATATGACAAAATACTTTTCAGTTTAATTACAGTATCATTGTAAATAAGGCTGAATGAAGAATCATTTACTACTTTATGAACATAGATTGTGAATGTAATTCAATGTTTTGCAGTATACAGATTTACTGAACTTGAAAGCTGCTTCATTTTATGTGAAAAAGTACTTTAAAGCTATATTTTAAATGAATTGATTCAGTGAAATCAATTATCTTTAATTTGCACATACAGATAGTATCTTTTCCATTTTACTTTGCGCATTGACACTAACTAGTAAGGTGTATATTGTGTCTAGAATGCATTTTGCAGATGCTTTCTGTACATAAAAAGAATACAGGGACTCAAACAATGCTGTGCAGCGTATAGCAGAGCCATTTTCGGCTTTGATGTACTCAAATTTTTTCAGTATTTAAAAGAAGTGTTTTGAATAATATATTAAAAAGTCTATTGTATAAATAAAGTCACCTTATTGTAAACATTCTGCCTTCAGAGCAATGTATTGTAACAATTGCATCTTTTATTACTCACAGAAAGCAAGCATCAATAATCAGCAGGAAGTCTCTCACTGGAACTTTGTTTTTTACCTGTTCTCGGATTCAGTCAGTTTTAATTTTTTAAAGACTCCCCAAGTTTATCTGAAGCATAGTTTGGAACATAAAAGAGCAGCTTTAAAGGTTACTTTCCCAGCAGCTGCCATCATAGACAGAACATTTGCTCTCCTGGGGTTTTTGAATTTTGAAGGTTGATGATCCTGCTGTAGCTAAAGTTCATACAGGGTGGAAAGCATCTGGCAGAGCTGGGTAGATGTGGAGTATCTCTCTCTCTCCCTCCCTCCCCCCCTCTCTCTCTCACACACACACACACTCACACACACATTTAATGCACTAGTATAGCCTTTGTGCTGTCCTTAACTTTCCAGCTGTTAAAAGTCAGTGTCTACTGCTTCACACAGGAGCACTTAAGCATACTTGTTGGAGATTACAACTACCGGTAATGCCCAGAAGCACCTCTTTGATCTGTAAGAATTCCTCCCACCATATTTAGAAAACCCCAAAACATTTTATATATAGACAAAAGCAAACATCTAGAAGATGCCATAGCACCCCCTTTACCTCTAATCAGCACATTTTCTCTTTCTTTAAAATAGGCCTCCATTTAGTGTATCAATGGCCAGCATCTAATATCAAGATTCTGGAGAAAACGCCCCTTACTGGAACAGCTGACTGGGGTAGGCAGAGGTGAGGTTGTAAGGGTGGAAGTTAGACCTGGGTGGCCAACTGTGGCCCCTTTATGACCTGTGGACTTCATTTCCCAGAATTCCTGAGCCAGCAGCCATTCCTAGCTCAGGAATTCTGGGAGTTGAAATCCACAGGTTGTAAAGGGGCCATAGTTGCCCACGCCTGAGTTAGAACCAGGTGTCTTTTAATCTTGTATTCAATTAGGATTGCAGCTTTTGCAATCACCCTCTGTACTTGTCAGCATCCAACAAATAATTCCATATATTGCTGAACAGATAGTATTATACAAGGAATTAAAACCTCAGTCTTAACACTGGTGATTCAACAGTACAATTCATCAAGTAACAATGTTTACTTAATATTTCAGGACTGGAATTTGGCAGGAATCCTCACTCAGACAGGGACTTTGTATCAGAATAAAATAATCTGAAAGCAAGTCAAGTAGGATACTGCAATGATATAAGTGTATTTATCCTTCCAATTAAGAAACAAACATACAAGAGGACAGAATACACAGAAAACATTTGAAGAGGGTATTTACAATGTGATATGTATGGGGGGAGAAATGAAAGAATTAATAGAACAAAACAGAACCTCACCAGTTTGCTTCCTACAAAACTATTATTTGCAATGATGCCTGTGAAATCCACAAAAACCATGAGAGCCTATCAGCCCCAAAGTTGGGAATACCCAATAAAGTTGGGTTAAGGTACTACTTCCTAATATTTGTGATACTCTGTATTGTACGTTTGTTCCATAAATGTTTTTTGCATTTGTAAATGTGTATAAATGCTATTTTTGAAATTGAATCTGATTTAAAAATATGTATTACATTCATGTACCAAAATACTAATGGCAACCAAATCTTTAGTTTACACTTCTTCTGTAACAGCCTTCAGACCAAAGCCTTAACATTGTATACATGAATGGCAAACCCATTTTGGGGGCGCTTAAAACATATAAACAGATTTCTAAACGGCTGAGACGTACCAAATATAAAATTAGAACATGGCCATACCATATATGTATGTTGAAGAGAGAGAAGACTTATAAGCATAAGCTTTTGCTGGGTAGAGTCAAATATCACTCACCCAAATATATGCCATACAAGTATGGCCCCAAGGACAGCCTGAGTTGCCTGCAGGTAGACTAAAATCCTTTGAGAACCCTAGAAGCAACATCCTAGCATATGCATTTTCAAGTTATGTTTCTCAACAACAAATGTCATGATCTTCGTTCTTCAGAAAGTAAGATGTTGCACACTTTTAGTTCACATCAGCAGCAACAGTAGGAATCCTGCTTCTCAGATACTCAAGCACAGCAGCTGTTCCCTTAGCCAGAATAGCTGCACGGGGAATTCGGAAAGGGTTACCTTCCAGTAAAAGTACTCTAAGAGAAAGATAGGAACCAATTAGAACTGCTGTTCATTCAGATGCAGAGCCTACCGGTATAAGAATACAGAAACATTCAGAGGGAGTGAGGAAATCCATGGAGACTCCTCTCATTCAAACTGCAGAAAGCTGAATCAACGTCTTCAAAATGCTTCCATTCGCATGAGGATTTTGCTGGATTAAACAAACATTCAACAGCAATATTGTATATATAATCTATTTACCTTCCAGTAATACTTTTGCCACTTATTAAAATGTCTGTTTCTCCTCTACAGGCTTACCCTTGAAATCATGTCCTCTCAGCATCTCTCTTTAAAGTCTACTTTCTATCTCAAAGGCAGATCTGAAATCAGCTTCATATTTTGATTGATTGGTTTTTCTTACAAGCTTTGCTTCTAGATGCAACTTGCAAGAGAAACCTACTACATTAAAGTAGCCCTAATCCATTCTAAATTCTTGAAACGAGATCTACACATCGAAAGCATCAGTTAAACCTTCTTTGGGGCTTATTAGTATTCTGACAAATAATTATCAGTTTATTTAATTTAAAGCTGATCTGCTCTACTTTAGGTAATTAATTCCATAGCCATCATTTGGAAACGTCAGATGACTGAGTGTGCACTGTTCTCTTTGCTCCCCACAGGAGAAAGAAGAATTCGATTTATTTAGACATGGCCTTTCTGACAAATTGATTCTGAGGTTTTTATTAAATTGAACTCGGTATATATGATATTCAAGAATTTACTTAGCTTGATAGGGCATAAATCTGCTGGATCGGAATGCTCTACTCTCGGTCACTCATGTCCTGGTCACTTCCACATGGATTGCTGTAATGCACTCTCTATGGGGTTGCTCTTGAAGACAATCCATAAGCTTCAGCCGCTACAAAATGTGGTGTGGGTAATTATATGCACACTTAGATCAGTGCACATTACACTTCTGCTCTGTGAGCTGCATTGGTTAGCAGTCTGCTTCCCGGTTCAGTTCAAGTTGCTCATAACGTCCTCTAAAGCCCTTATATGGCATGGGGCCAATTTATTTGAGGACACCCCCCCCCCCCCGTCTATCTACTTGCCTAATTAGGTCCAGCAGAAGACGATGTTGCCTGGGGAATAGGCAGGGGTGATGTAGAGCTGGCAAAATAGCTATGCTGTTGAGTGAGATTGTTTTCACTCTCCTGTAGATTATGTTTTTTTACAATTTTTAATAGTTTGTTATTGTTTCAATGTATTTTAATAGGGTTCTTTTGCCTTTATGATGTCATTTTTATTGTTTATTGTGTTTTTAATTCTGCTCAGCTGCTCAAATTGACAGCTGAACAATTTAACTTATTTGAACAAATAAGTAAGTAAATATAGGAACACATGGCAAAGTGCTCCTAACTGAAAATGATGCAAACTATCCTAAGGAACAGAATATTCTCTGATGCTCCATATCCACAAATCACTATATAATAATATTTTAAAAAATAAAAGCAAATCAATTGAATAGACATCAATATAGCAGTAAACCCCCTTACGAAAGCTACAATGAATGTTTGCAATGCTTCCGCACAGTATTTTGGTAAAATAAATATGCTGTTTAGAAACATTCAAAGCTCATGTGGTCACCTGAGATTGTCACAATTCCCAAGTTCTGGTGGAATCTGTAGGAGATCATTGTTTTGAAGATCTAGAGTACTGAGCTTTTCCATTTTCTTTAACTGTTGAGGATCTAGGGATCCAATCTGATTATTTCCAAGAAGGATGGCTTCAAGAGTCAGGATGCGATAGAGGACATTTGGAAAGATTTTAAATCTATAAAAATTAATATGCATTTCATTAGTAAATAGGTAAGTTGAAATAATTTGATTATACCGAAGGAAAAAAAATCCATAGAAACAGAACCAACAATATACTGTTAAATTCTTGTGATCACGCTAGAAAGTAAACATGACAAACTATTCTTTCAACATCTTATTGAAAAACATGTTGAATGATGACATTACTATATAGTAAACTCTAAACACATGCAATTTATAAAAACCTTAATTATATGGAACAAAATACAAAGAATTATTTTAAATGTAAAACTCCAGCTGTGATTTCAGGTGATAAAAGTCTTTTAAAAAATAATTTTGTATCCTGAAAAGCCAATTAGCACTGCTCAGATCCTACCCATAATATTTTATTTAAATGTATTTATTTATTTATTTATTGGCCTCCCATCTTACCACAGGGTAATTTTTATGGGAGAAGATGTTACTTTAACAAATGTTTTTTATGTATAATTGATCTTTGAATGACAAACAAATTGCATGATAACTATTTTATAAATGTCCCAAGCCAATCAATTTCTATGTGAAGCAATCTTAAATTATTTCAAAATAGTGCGGAAGGGAACATAACATTTTGACATCTATAGACAGGCATTTCCACTGTCAGAAGATGGCTTTTTAAATATGAAATCTCCCTAAAGTTTCCCGTGTTGATTCTATTTGTACATCAGACTTGTTGGGTGACATACATGCATAATGCTCTCCAAAATACAAATAGCAGCGCCATATAATACCACATGAAGAGACTGTAAGAGCACTTACCTGTTAAAGGCAATATTTATTATACGTAGTTTTGTCAATGCTTCCATTTCATCTGGCAGAGATGTCAAAATGTTATTTCTAAATTGTCAAACAGAAAAGCAATCACTTTTTATTGTATGTCAATATTTAAATTGAACTATGTAATATAAAACATACGTAAAATTATGTTTCCTATCAAACATAAATAAATATACCTGAGTTTGAAAGGAAGGTTCTGGGGTCAAACAAAAGAAGGACCGCTGTTCTAAAAACCTGTTAGGAACTTCCAGCTAGTAAGATTGAGTATTACTCCTAATTCAGTTTTTTTCAACTATGGCAACTTGAAGATTTGGGAACATCAACTCTCAGAATTTCCCAACTACCAAATATCTGGAAGTTAAAATCCATACAACATCAAGTTTCCAGGATTAAGAAACACTGGCCTAATTTCCAAAGGGCTCTTCTTTCTATTTGTATCTACTCTATATGACTAGGGGAATAGATATAAATAAGTGGGTCTCAAATTATGCAAAGTATGGCCTAGTTTCTCCTCTTGATTTTAAGGAAATTATTGCCATCAGCATTAGTATGTTTATTTGGCATGTGCTTGTATCTAAGCATCATACAAAACTTATATTTTTGCCTGTAACAATCCTATGTAGTAGAAGAGACTGCAACTGGCCCCAAATTAACCAGGTAGATTCCATGGCTAAAGGTAAACTAGAGCCAATTCCCCACTCCTAATCCCAAACCTTACATTCTGCAATATCATATAATCTTGGACTTCAACCATATCTGAGTCAACATTAGTCAGATTCATAAGAATCAAATAAGTCTTGTCCCCAAATTAAGAAGGAGTATCTGAAAGGGGCTTCCATTTATAATAATTTTCATGCAACCAAGGTACTTTATCAGGAATCACAGGACCACAATTCTGTAATCTCACTGAAGTAAATGAAACAGGGCCTTTGAAAGATTCCTACCTGATAATACTGGCGATTTTGAGAGAAAGGTTTATTTTCAGGATCCTTTGAGACTCAACTGAATTCATTTTATCCTATCCTGACACTTCTAAATTGTGTTCTTAGATAACCTTTCAATAATTTTTGTATTTGGGGAGAAAACAAAACCTCAGACAGGTATAATTCAAATGCAGCTTTGAAATTTTTCAGGAATTGTTTTACCTGAGTTCCAAATGTGTCAGTCTGTGAAGCATACATAGCTCCAGTGAAACAGAAGACAGCTTATTGAAACTAAAATTAATATCACTCACAGATTCTTTTAGTTCCACAATCCTGGAGAAATTGTAAAAATAAATAAATAACTAAGCAAGCAATTTAATTGATATTGTTAGGATCTGCATTATTTGGAGCTGTTTTAAAAAATACTGATAATGCACTTAAACTTTTATGGGTTTTCTTTTAACTGGTCAATATTTCACAGTTAAAATGTAATGCCATCCAAAGTAAAACAAACACTATTTGAGAAAAGGACATGGGCAATCGCTAAGAAACACTAGAAAAAAACAAAAATCTGAAAGCCTATATTTCATCCCAAAGTGAGACAAAGCTATAGAGACCAGGCACTTATAATATTAAGTGTGATGGAATGCAAGGTAGTGGGGGTACAGGGTACAGCACAAAGCAGTGGGAGCGGAGAGGTAGCAGAGTGCAGGGTAGTGGGGCAATGGAAGTGTAGGGTACGGTAAGCAGCAGGGATGAAGTACAGAGGTGGGGATGGAGCATAGGGTGGCAGAGGCAGCATGGTGCAGGAAAATAGAGCTACAGGGTGTAGTGCAGAGTAGTGGGGAAGGCAGGGGCAATGGAGAGCAGGGCAACAGGACCAAGGAAACTTAAAGTGGCATGGTTGGCAAAACACAGGGCAGAATGCAGGGCGGCATTGTGTGAGTTGGCCAAAAGGACAGAGATGGGAGGGGGGAGATAGGCAAGTGGAGGAGTTGTAGTAAGGGTGAGCACTGCAGAATAGGGCAGAAGCATGAGGTCCTTGCTTTATGATGACATGGTTCTCGCCTAACAATCACAACCAGGATTATAGAACTGCCATCACCAAGGGGTGAAGATGTGGTCATGCGATATTTTGCCTAACAACTGCATCGCTTAATGATGGAAATTCTGGTCCCAATTAGGGTCATTAAGCGAGGGCTACCTGTAAATTTTCTTTACAATAAGAAAGGGCAATATTAAAAACTATAAAAATGTAGTACCTTGCTGGAATTTCAGTCAAATTATTCTTGCTGAAGTTCACATTACTGACTGGATTGTCTCCAACCGCATTCAGAACTTCATCCGGTATTACAACGGCCTGTTTCTCACTATACAGCATTTTAAAAAGTTATCTTGTTTGAAAGGATAAAAATGATCAGTCTTGTTTTCTCTACACATTCTTTCTTTGGAATGTTATAAAAACACATTAAAAGTTCAACATGTCATACATAAATGATAAAATCATTCTTTTTTAAACCTTATAAATATCTTTTATTGTGCCAGACTAACTACAATAAACCTTGCATGCAACAGACCAAATTTATGTTTTGATTCATCTAATTTGGGCAGCAACTTCATAACCCTTTACACAAATAATATAAATCTCTACATTTTCCAAATCAATAACAGACTCTACAGTCTACACCCATTATGGGTTTATTAAAATAAGGTTTTACTGTACTAATGTATGAAACCACAAGAAGAGGATAGCTATATCACAACTAATACTGGGCTGACTTATCTAGTCTTTGCAATGGTTTCTGCTTGACAAAGCTCTTGACCTCAATATCGATGATTTAAATAAAAAATGCAATTCATGTAACAAAGATGAATTGTCATAGTTCTTTCATTCAAGTATAAATAAGAAATTTCCTGATATAAGGACTTCTTAGGGGCTATTGATTGGGCTCAGACATTCATCTCAAGACACAATTTTTGAAAACCATTTTTTTAACTAAGTCGTAATGATTGATTCCATGGGTTATATTCTATAAACCAAAATGGTTGGATTCATAGATAGTTCTAAACAAATTCAAACAATGTTATAGTTCAAGAAGATTTGGGTACACACCCATCCTAAAGCTGAATACTTTAATAAATTTGTTTATTTTTGGAGCTGCTGTGGCTCAAGTGGTAAGATCACAGTACTGCAGTACTGCAGATCAGCAGTTTGGCTGATCGAATCCC
>JANHJO010003392.1:8767-21128 GCA_032468235.1 Pseudoxyrhopus heterurus | reverse complement strand
AACACTTTAAAAGAAATGGGAAAAGTCGGTGTATATGTGCCAAAAATTTCCCAAATTTTTGAACGGGAAGCTCCATGAAAGCAAGAGAGCTGCATGCATAAGTGCCTGGATGCAATCAGATCAATTGCAGTGGACACTGATTTTTTTTCCTGAAAGTCCATTTCTGGAACTAAATAAACTGTCATATCTACACATCTTTAAAAAGGGTTGTGATACAACATAAACCACAATTTGAAAAATCTGCTGAAGCCACTAAGAAGCTGTTATCTCTTTTCTTCAGTGCAAACAAGCTAAAATTTGAGGTCTTTCTTCTTTCCTCAGAGGTTGACCAGCAACTACCAAAGTAAAGCTCTTTTCCCCATTCAGATCTCACTAGAGTACAACGTATTAAACTGGACAAAAAACTTCACTAAATTGGATCCCAGATTATGTTTAGATTGAACCTCCTGAAATTAGTTTTTGTTTATTGATTCCAATTGGTATCTTTGTACTTCCCATGGAATTAAATTTGGATCTGACCCAGTTTTTAACCAACCTGGAAAGAGTTATGTATTCCAGGTGCTGGGCTGAGATACTTAAGCAAATTGTTATATACAACTTAATGAAAGGTAACTTTGGCATTATTAACCTGATAATTTCAGATATAGGAGATGACCATTATCAAGTTCCTACCATTTGGAGGGAGATACAGCCATCCAAATTCATACCGGTACTTTCCATCATTCCTGCGGCAAAAAAACCCTACAGTTCAAAAAAACTGTACATTTCTATACGGCATATTTTTTTGGAGATGCCCACAGGACAGATAATACAAAGGACACAGTCCAATGACAAAAGAGGAGACTCCCGCTCAAGCAGCAGGACTTCATTCTCCTCATCCTTGAATAAATTGTAGGGAATTTCTAACTTCCAGAGCCAAGCTGGAGCGCACAGAAATTGCAGACTATGTGAAAATTGCATCTCTCTGCTAGAAGTTATTTTGTGGGCAGGTGGCACTAATTGGATGCAACCTGTAGTATCAAGCACTTTTAAATTTAGTTATGTCTCCTCTTTGAATCAACTGAAAGAGGAAATAACAGGGTATTTTTAATTGCATTTTATAGGCAGCAGATTAAATCTCTCGCAACAAGTACTGGAAATAACATGCATTTCAAAACCAGCAACCTATATAAAGCCCTAACCAACTGTCTTCACTCACAATTGCCAATCCTGGTTGGTTTAAACTGCTTACAAGTTTACAGTATTTTTGGAATTAGTCTCAATATTTATTCCCTGGTTTATAATAAGCTGCAGTTTTCTTAAGTTGCTTCTCTGCATGTGCAAAGCTACAACTTTAATTAGTTCTGTACCTTTTTTCTTGACAGGGTTGCTGTGGCTTATAAGCCTGTTTTACTGAGGACTATGCCTCAGAACACCTCATTTCACATTTTAAGATATTGCCAGCGCTGGGTGTTACCCGACATGTGGTTTACTACATGTCTGAAAATGACTTAAGAACTTTCCAGATCAAAACAAAAAAAAGGAAAAAAAAAGACTAGACTGCACAAAGAATATTCTTCTGAAATTATTTACATTTCTGTACACATACACATTACTGGAAGCCAAATCTCGCAATACAAATGAATGTAGGTATCAACAGTTTGAGACAGTAGAGCAAAAACACTAGGTTATATTCCTGCTTTGGTGGCTGGAACCATATAGTAATTCTAACTTTTAGAAGTCAATTTGAAGGGGGGGAAAGCCAAAAGTTACTCTTATTGAAGCTATCCATATTGGAAACACCCCCTGGCATTTTTGTACATTTTTCTTAGTTTACTGCAGCCCTTATTCATTCTACTAGATTTTTTTCCTTGGGAAAAAACTAAGCTTCACCTTTGAGACAGTTATCCTCTAACTGCTATTATTCATTGTTCCCAAATGCTGCAGAGCATAAATGCAAATTTGGTACGCTTGAGTCGCTTATGTACATTTGAACAGCCCAAATAAATGTCAAGGAAGAATCTCCAACAAATACTGCAAGAACATTTCCAGCCATCTTGAAAAAATCTTGAAAAGATTAGGAAACAATCTTCGGTGGAGAAATCAACAATTTGGGGAAAATACAGATAGCACCACAATGAGTTGCACTAAGGTGCTAAAGGAGGTACCTTATTCCCTGCAGAGTGAATGTTCTAGTACTGAAATGTATTGCAATAACTAAAAGCAGCTGTATACAAAAGGTTAGCTTTTGGCTCATTTATCTACAGAAAAGTAATTCCTTCTTCTAAATGCTCAGATGATGTTCAATTTGCTGAATGTAACAGGATTTATAACATATGAAAACAAACCTCAAAGGAAGGTTATCTTGATTCCGATGGGCGTTTAAAAGGGCTAATTCCCTGGTAAGACATTTTAGTGTTTATGCAAATGGTCCAAGAGTGCTTTTTATTTATCAAGGAAAAAAAATCTATAAACAAATTATCGTCTTCAGAGGATTTATGAATGTACCATGGGGGGGGGGGCAGAGGTGCATGTGTGTGTGTGAGAAACAGACTGAGGTGCCAGATTACCATGCTTGCAAGTCTAGATGTATAAATGAATGTGATACATCAGGAGACCTGCTATCCTTGAGACACCAGATGGATGCTTGCTATATATTACAATAGATAAAATTCACTCTGTGTTCCCTTTCTGATTTCATTTAAATAAGTTTTATCTTTTCAATTTTCCCAACTTTCAGACATCGGTCTTAAGCTATCCACGTCCTTCGGTTGTTTTGTTGTCTTGAGGCATGCTGGTATTCTTTATTCGCTGCTAACTGTCCAGTTAAGTTTAGAGATCAGGAAAGCGGCTGGGATCCTCCTTGTAGTCGTCAGGAATTGTGAAAATTGATTCATCAAACTCATCATAGCGAAACTCCTGAAAAGTCACAGTGGCTGTGATTGTTGGAAACACAGGAATATCTGGGAAGAAAGGAAGAAAACCATTAACAGGTCCAGGATTGGGGAGTGGGGGGGTTAACTCCTCTCTTTAACAAGACTCCTTCTGATACTTTCCATGACATTCTCCTCGCAGGTAGCTTGATGCAATTCGAAGTGCTTTCAGGTAAAAGGAGTATAAAGGATGGGTTTGGAGGAATGTTGCGACTGATGGCCAGTGAGATGCCTTAATGGACCACCTTAGATTCATTGTTTCTCAACCCTAAAGAAAACTGCTGGCAGAGAGATCACCTACAGATCTGGGTTTGGCAGTACTGCCAATATGCAGACAACAAGCACCCATACCTCTCATTTCTATTGATTAATCTAAGGAAATAATAGAGGAAAGTACAATGTATCTGACAATAATTCCATCACAATAATTAATCACAGAAATTCCTAGTGAGGAAAAAGTAATGTGGGGAGGGGGGAAGTTGCCTTGGAGGGAGTTATATTCCCATTTGAATTTAAACAGGGGCACAGGATATATTGCTTACGACAGGATAAAACTGCTATAACATGGAGGCAGATTGCAAATACAAATTGTTGCAAAAGCCAAATTTTTGATGAGAACTAGAGTCTGGTTAGACCACGTCAGTGATCCTTTAATTGTTCAAGCTTCATTTAAAGTACAGGTGGCAATTTTCTTTCAACGTCATTGTGTTTTATACTATTCATCATCAACTGTTTCATTCAAATGAGACAGAAGTATAAAACATATTTTAATGTGGAATTTAAATAGATGTCCAGCTGGAGGTGACATTAGCTGTTTATATCTCTTCATCGTCTTAGTGAAGCTTCCTTGCCAGCTTCAGGGAGTGAGGGCAGAGGAGAAGGATTAAGCCACAGTACAATGCCAACAATTCTGCCCATTTTCTTCCTCCTTATGAAAAATAAGTGAAATGCAAACACGTGCTCCATGTTTTGCCTGGGCTGGCTCTTCCTGTTCAAGCAAAACTTTTACTCTGGACCACGGATGTTAAACTCGATCCCATCACAGGCTAAATCAGGATTTTGTTTCCCCTTTGGGGGCCGGGGGGGCGTGGCCCGGTCATTGCAGCTGATTGGGTGGACGGAGGCGGGGTGGGCCAGGGCCAGTCCGGTCCCTCAACGTCTCCGGGATGGCCTCACGGGACAACTCTGGGCCATATCCGGCCCATGTACCATGTATTTGACACTCCTGCTCTGTACTATTATGTATTTTCCATTCAGTGCACTGTGCAATGGCATATTTTATTTTGCCTAATGGCTGATTGGAAACTATTGCAGTTCTTGCCCCCAACCCGCACCCCAAGAGGCAATCAAATAATAATTCCTGGTTTCAGATGAAATCCATATCTCACCTAACTTTACTGGAAAGCCTGGCGGAAGTTTCATCTGCACAAATTCCCGCAGTTTGTTAAAGTGCTTGAAGGGTGCAATTACTTCTAAAACATTCAACAACCTGAAAGACAACACATGGATGACATCTATTAACAGCTTTCAACAACTACTCACGTGATTTAAGCAATTGAGAAGGGATTATTCTCACCCCATTATTGGGCACACTACAACTAGCAACAAATATATATATTTTTTAAAAATGTTAAGCAATAGATACATTCACAAACAAATTACCAATTATTTATATAAATTACATATTCATAATGAATGCTGTTCTTGTTTATTACAGAACGCGTGTGCGCGGTGTAGCCTTTAATATGACGTTTTGTACTATGGATATACAACTTGGGTATCTAATATGGAATTTGATTTGTTTTTATTTAAACAAGCAGGTATTTTAAAAAAATAACATTAATGCAGATGTTGAAAGGATCAGAAACTAACATGTTCCCAGGCCTTCTCCAGCTCTTCTGACAGAGCGTCTGGATCCTGCAAACCATGGGACTACGGAGGAGCTATTTCCTGTCAACTGGTTTATAAGTATTATTGAGCTCCTGCTCAAGGAACAGGTGTTGCTGAGGCTACTAGAGCCTTTGCACAACTCTATCTCATGTGCCAGTTGCAACCATTCCAGGCCCTGCTCACAGTAGTTTACGCCTCACGAATGGACTACTGCAAGTCATTCTATGTGTGGGTGTCTATGACATCTGGACATTACAGGTGGTTCAGAATACAGCAGCCCAAGAAATTAGGATGTCTCCTGATTTGTCCTTGTCATACCATGGTATTGTATTGGTTGCTAGTTGGCTTACAGATGCAATTCAAAGAGTTGGCCTTACAGCTTAAGACCTGGATATCTGCTAGACTGCCCGTTTCCAGTGACTTCTACTCATCTAATAGGGAGGGGAGCCCTTTGAATCCCAACTTGAAGGATTGTTGCCATCAGGAACCATAAGGGCACAACTTTTCTGTTGCTATCCTATCTTTCAACCAACTTCAAGTCAGCACCAACTCTGCTAATATTTAGGAAAGCTGCTAAGATCTGATCTGGCTATACTGGAAAGCCTTAGGAGGTTCATGGTATGATGGGCTTCCTATCTTTAGTACTCTTCTGCACATGAGTGGACATAAGGCATTTCCATCTAAATGAATGAGCAGGTAAGGCAAAGCAGCTGACATAATGCTTCAAAGAGTTTGCCAGAACTCTTTGCTTCAGAAATTAGAAGTCAAGAAAACTTTACAAAGTGACATCACATTGCACAGGTCTAGACATTCTGGAAACCAGTAACATCAGACATTCCCTAAGTGCTACATGGCTTTTAGAAATAGATTAATTTGTAAGAGAATGCTTGTGACTCATCAAGGGATAAACACAATCAAAGCTGAAATTATATGGAACTCATATATTGTACAACAGAACTGCAACTCATTTTATATAACTCGTTGGTTGTATAAAACTTTTTCTTATTTTATGTACTAGAGTCTCTATATTTAAGCCCAATATAATCAACAATATACCTGTAATGTATCACATCATTTACAATCTTTTCTGAAAGCAATTCAGACTTACGATTCAATTCCTAGAGGAAATTCTTGGCTCATGGCTATCGTAGCTTTAAAAGTTTTCTTGCTTTCTTTGCAGACAAGTTCTCTACCCAAATGAGGTGCTCTGTTTAAAAGACAATCAAACTGAAAATTTCTCCAAATACATAAAATGCACAAACAGCTCTCCTTGAAAGAGATTTTTATTGAGCAGGAAACAAGGATAATGGAAATTCAGCAATGAGGTTTGGAAGTCTCTTTTGAGGGGGGAGGGAATATACTTCTCTTTTCATTGCTGTTCTTCTCATGCACACACAGACGTATTTAAATCTAAATGCTTTTAGGACTCCTTGTTTTCAATGAGAAAGTAAAGGGTGCAATTCATTTTTTTAAAAATAAAGATTAAAGTATCTTGTTACCTTAAAATTTTAACTCTATAAATTAAACAATTTATAGGGTTTAAAAAATTAAAATTGACTTATAGTATCATGGGTAGAATTTACTGTAACCCATAGATTCATTTTATGACTCAGATTGTCCCGAATGTACTCCT
This sequence comes from Pseudoxyrhopus heterurus, assembly GCA_032468235.1. Classification (NCBI taxonomy): domain Eukaryota; kingdom Metazoa; phylum Chordata; class Lepidosauria; order Squamata; genus Pseudoxyrhopus; species Pseudoxyrhopus heterurus. The sequence goes on along the minus strand of JANHJO010003392.1, from coordinate 14,693 downwards.
GATATTTATGTTCCACTTAGAGCTTAATAATGATTTTCAAGCTCTTAAAATGATATAATACATTCAGTATTACCATCAATTGATGATATACAGGAAAACTATATCTACACTTGTAAACTCCTTGTTTATACATTTGAATCGTGCTCTTTTAACTATTCTTCTGTTCCTTTTTGTTGCTTTTAAATATGATTATTAAAATTGTTCATTATTTCATTATTTATTAAAATAATAATGAAATACAAAAGAAAAAAGGGCAGAACAGAACAACTAAATATAAATAAAAACCACTGTTGAAACTTTCTACTGATACATTTTCTATTTATTTTCCTTCTCTTTGTGTCCCGCAATTGCTATTAGCAATTTCAATATTTTTTTACACTACCCATTAAGGCTTGTTGCTAGTTTCTGTTCAAATACTTTCATTTGTTGTTTTTTAAATGATCTCATAACTTTTTTTCCTAGAAATCATATTTTAAAGTCTAAATGTGCCCAAAGTGCCATCTGTAAGGCAGCTTAAATCTGTTAGACTTCTGATTTCTTCAGTTATACTGATGGAACACCAATTTTTGTTGCTCTTTTAAAGAAAACCAATAGATACATAATTATATAAACAAAGTATTATGTAGTAACAACCAGTTATCTTTTTAATCTCATGACTCAAAATCTAGAACAATATGTATTTTTGTCTCTTAGCTTTACAAAGGCACGAGGCACTAGTGAGTAAATACAGAAAAATTACAAACAAATCACTCATACCAGTGCATGTCAACCTCTCTCATTTATCAGCTGGAAGACTCAAATCCAGGAAGTCCCCCACTGGCACTTGAGCAACATCTGCCCAACAACTGTAACAACTGTAACATTGATTCCCAATGAAAAGCCAAATGGGTCACTGAAAGCCCAGACGTATCAATGACTTCACAAAAAAGGTGCCAGGTTTTGAACTATCACATCAGCAATGGACAATCCTGAATAGGATTCACACCTCACACAGCATCTACCAGGACTCTCTGTATATAAATGGGGCACAGTATCCGTCAAACTGTAGATCACATCATGACTGGCTGTAAGCTGAGGGCATATACCGGTCCAGTATCTGATTTTTTTTTAATATAAACGATGCTGCGCTTCAATGGTTAGATAGCCTAAACATTGGTATTTGAACACAGATCTTTTTAACATTTATATTTTATTGTATTTTACTAATCTAGATTAAGTGTTAATATATATTGCTAGTTCATGTACAATATGATACACGCTAAATAAATAAATAACCATATGCATATAGCAGTAATACTCACTTCCCATTTTCTGCAGATATGTATTCCTCCCATGAAATTGTATTGGGTGGTGGTGGGGTAAGAGATTGTCTCCTGACAGGCTTTTTAAAGAAAAGACACAAAAATTTATTTAATAATAGCTACCACTTTTCTAAATTACAGAATCTCACCTTTCTACCAGATGACAACTCATGTCAGTCTGAAATACTGGCCCGGTCTAAAGTTACACCACCACAAGCTCAACAAATAATTTCTGGTGGACCAAGGTGACGTACCTCTTAAAAGTAGAAATTTAGATATAAGACTAGTTGTCAATACTGCATGAAATAACTATCCAAAGACCAAGATGAGAAGAAAGACACGCTTAAAGAGAATTGCCTGACCATACTTTTGACTCTCAGTGTTATTTTATTCAAAGACACTTCTTGTAGTCATTCATTATATTATAATGTTAACAGTATACTTTTAAAAGAAAAATATTTTTCTCAGAAAAAAATGCAAGAGTGATATTATTTTTTTAATCTTGCAACTATTTTTATTTCATAAGAAATTTTCTACCGCACATCACTGGAGGAAACTTAAGGAGCAGATAAGCCATTATAAACTTGCACTAATCATTTCTGATGCTAACAGAAAGAGTAATTTTCCTCAACAGGATTTGGCATTGTTTTCCCCACAGAATATGACTTACAACTGGACATCATTATGTTACCAGCATTAAGCCTACTATTCAGCTGTTCTGTGAAAAGCAAATTTTTAATTTTTAACTGATCTTGAAGACTATCATTTATAAAAACAGGTACCTGTATAGAATTAACATGGTGGAAAATGATAAAATTCTAATAAGTTACAGTGGAACATTAAAGATGCTAATAATGTGCTGATATTTAAGTAGCTTAGGAAATATCATACTACCTCCTGAGAGGTGTGGAAACAAGCAACACACCTGAGGTAATTACCATATTTTTTGGACTATAAGCCGCACTCCCCCTGCAAAAGTGGGTGGAAATGTCTGTGCATCTTATAGAGCGAATATTGCGGTGGGAGGGGGGGGTTGGTGTGGCGCCGACCAGCTGTTCTAGGCGGCAGGGATCGCCAACCGCTGTTGCCTATCACTGCAGCCCATTCGCCACCGATCGCAGCGAATGGCGGTGAACAGGCCATGGTGGTCTCCGCTGCCTAGAACAGCTGACCCGCAGTATTCTGGGAGGCCAATCCAACCACCAATCAGCTGCTCAGCAGCGAAGGCTCTAGCATTCTTCGGCGGCGGTGGCAGCTCAGCTCAGTTGACTGGTGGTGGTTACAACAGAGCGGAGCCATGACGAGCCACGTGCTGAGGCAGTGATAACGTGCTGAAGCTGACCAGGCTGTTTTCTATTTGCTGCAAGGACGCTAGCCAGATGAATACCGGATGGATGCTGGGAGGCAGAGGCAGATTTTTTTTTTGTTTTCCTTTTCTAAAGCTAATGTGCGTCTTATAGTCCGGAGCGTCTTATAGTCCAAAAAATATGGTATGTCAGACTATTTGGATAAAACAAATTAAAGCAGGGTCTGATAGGCATAAAAAAATGTATGGTAAGATTTAAAAATATATACAACTAAAAAAGATGTCATCATTCTATATCAATTATATCAAATAAACCCTCCTTTACAAAGTTTCTGTTTTAATGACAAATATGGAGAATGATAAAATGATCAGTTGCTAAGCTGGCATCAGATCCAAAGAGTCACAGGGTTAGGTCTAGTCCTTGAGGGTCTCAAGACTTTTGCTTCCCAAAGTCTCTCAAATATCATCTCTGAAACTCAGGAAGTTTCAGAAACATGGTAGCACAAGAATATATCGGAATGCAAGCTCATCTAGGTAGTCCTCATTTAGTGACTTTCTAGTTTAGTTATCTTCTGCAGTTAAGATAGTGATGAAAAAGTAACTTTATGACTAACTGTCACATTTATAACGTTTATAGGTATAAAGCAAAGGAAAGCTAAAGTAAGATCCTAAGTACTATATAGCGGTTTCATTTAACAATTCCTTTGCTTAAGGACAGAGTTGTTGGTCCCAACTATGGTTGCTAAATAAGAACTACCTATATACAAATGAAAGGAGTTTCTTCCCAGAATTTAAGACTGCTGTGATGAATTTTGTGTCTTCCACCAAATATTCAAAATAATATTTCAAAACTGACTTTAAAAAGCTGTATGCTAAGCATGCAGTTTAAGAAATCTTCAATTATACCTCGAAGTTTTGTTCCATCAAATTTCCACCTTTGCTCAAGCTTTCCATGATAGCCTTATTCCGGAGGATATCCTCCTCACTGAGATGTTCCCGTCTTTTTCTTGATTCTAAAACAAGCCCGTTAACCAGGTAGAAGTCTGCCAAAAAGTTTCCCACTCTTTCCTGGAAAAAAATAAATGAAACAACCTAAGGACCGAAGCACACACAGTTTTTGCTAAGAAGACTAGAGCTGTGAAGCCTCCTATATATATTGCCTACCTATTCACTAACTATATCCAGGGTGGGCAAGCTGTTGGTCCAGGGCTACATAAGAGTAAAAAAAAAGAAAAAATTGTGTTTTTTTTTGAAGAGTTTCTCCAAATATGCAAATGTGATGCTGAAATCTAGAGACATGAGCACTAAAGATTAGCATCTTGTCTCATCTGTATCATTCATACAGCTGCTAAATAGCCTTCACCTTTCTAATACATGAAGGTTTTTTTTTATCCCAGCCATGAAAAGTCTGCCCATCCTGGTCTACTATCTTCTCCTCAAGTTCTCTTCTTCCAGCATCACTGGAAGCAGCCTCTCTTAACCTTTGAAGACCTTTCCTCTTCTGAGATTAAACAAAGGAGCCATAATAATAGCCCAACTGACTTCATTCTTCTTTGCCTTAGTGCCCCATTACTAACATAGACATAAAATAGGCAGTGATTTTAGAATAACAAATAGGCTTACTGTTTTATCTTCTCGGAACAGCCATCCTGTTTGGGCACGTGTGAAGGTGATTGATTTGGTTGATAATGTTGCTGAATAAATATCACTACTCATCAAAATATCAACTTCCTCCTCAGTTTCCATCTCTGATTCCTAACGAAGTATACACTTGAATATTATTAAATGAAACAAAACATTTAAACATAAGCATTTTCTTTGCTAACCAAATTTGTTTTTAATAGTGAGTCTCCCAATAATTATTGTCTTAATGATGTAGTTATCCTCTGCCAGGAGATATGTGCAATGCCTTCTACTGATATAATTTATTTGATGCAATCTCCAAGGACTCCTGAGTGATAATTAACCAACAAAACTCCAACAACAATAATTAAAATACCATTAATCAAAATTAAAAATAAGTTGAATGGGGAAAATTACAGCTAACAAAACATGGATAGCAGCATCTCCACCGATTCTCAAACGAATTCTGAAAGAATTCAAGTTTTGCCAAAGCTACAAATTAAAGTTGCTTCAACCAACTGGCTGGCACATTCTGAATGAATTGCAGTTACCAAAGATAGCACCATGCAGAGAATATTGCAAGTAGACCTAGAATTATGACTGCAATTTGAACAGAGATTGGTGTCACTAAGTTATGTGTTTGTACAGTGTGATATTATGTGACTGCATCACTTAGTGAGTCATACCCCAAGATGCACAGGTTGTTAATTGAAGGGAGTCCCAGATAAGGAGTGTAGGGATAGCAGAGGCTTCATGTAGGCTGCGCACAAATTTGGGGATGGAGTGCTGCAGTGCAGTGTGAGCACAGAGAGGCCAGGAAAGAGAGCATGGGCTGTATTTGTTATGTGCAGGTGCGGTCCCTCTCTTGAGACACAACAACCAACACAGAACTGCGATGAACAAGAGCAGTTCTATCTTCCTAAGGTTTTTGTCCTATCCTAACCTAACCAGCTCCATATAGCAGGAGAGGACTTCAGTGACATCTTTGGAAGGGCCCAGGGTAACAATATACAATTGAGCATCATCTGCATGTTGATGACAGCTCATGCCAAGCCAATCGATTTATATTTGTTTGTTTGGTTCGTTAATTAGTTAGTATGCAACTGTACTCGTTTTATGAATAATTCAAGGCGGTGAACATATCCAACACAACTCCCTCCTCCTATTTTCCCCACAACAACCCTGTAAAGTAGGTTGGACTGAGACAGAATGACTGACCCAAAGTTACCAAGCCAGCCTTCACACTTAAGGCAGAACAAAAACTCAGTCTCCTGCTTAGACCAAAATGACCTTTCCCAATGGCTTTATTAAAAGGTTAAAAGCAACAAGCCAACAAGTCCTCCCATACTCAACATATACTCCCATACTCAACTGAAATTCTCTTTTAGTATTCTGGCCTCCTCAAACCTTATCTATACGGTACCATAGTATGTTGGCAATTAAAGCATAATGCCACTATTATTATTAGTTTTAAGCACTGAACACAAATACAACAAAGAAGCTTGAAACACTGAGATAACGCCATGCAATTGTGTTAAAAATAGTAATATTGTACATATATATATCCCTATGCTATACATATTGGGTTCTGCCTCCTCGTGATCCAGTTGATTCTCCTTTGTTATCTTTGGGGGGAGAAGATCTACCCCCCTCAGAGCGGGCGCGCAATCTGGGTGTCCTTCTGGATCCGCAGCTG
>JANHJO010003391.1:59888-69893 GCA_032468235.1 Pseudoxyrhopus heterurus | reverse complement strand
AGGCTGTTCCAAACCTTTGGAAATCGGGTGCCTTACAATGTTTTAGGGAGGTTAATAAGTAAAATAATTGTGCAGAATGGATGAGATTGGTTCTACCAACAATTAAAACACACATACACACACGCTTGGGATTTATCTTAACCACATTAAACTCATCTTAGGGCTTACACTGCAATTTTCATGAGTTTACCCTTTTAAAAACAGTGAACTATTTCTCCATTGATTTTTTTTTATGGCAAACTCCTCTTTCAAATTCCGGGATATAGTCAGGATAGGTTGTAGAAACTGGGAGGAGGGGGGAGGTGTTCATTTGCTCAGGGTGAGAAAACAATACATTATTAATTCTACCAGTAAAATTGCTTTTAATTTTACAAATGCTAAATCCAATAATTCCAGATTTTATCAAACTGTCACTGACAGTTCTATTTTTCTTTTCCTGACCTGCAGTATTATATTCTGACTACACTGTGTGCTTCCAACAGCAATATTATTTTTCTGTCCATAATTTAATTATATTAGGTTGAACTGTTTAATGAATTATTTATTTGCAATACAGGAATCTAAGGTTCCCTACAATGTCCGAAGTATCTGTTCTACAGTATCACATTATTTCTAAATATTAGAGCTCAAGTTTACTAATTCCAGGAGCAGTTGTTAGGAATGAAATTCTTCATTTCAAGCCAAAGATAGAAGTTTGTCTTAAAAACTGAATATTGCACTAACATTTTTAGAGCTTTTTTCCTCCTGTGAATTTTCCAACTTCCCTTCTCCAAAATTTACAACAACAAATAATAAAATGCACCCAATGACTTATTAGCATTTATTTAGGCACATATGATGAATGTAGTTGGTTGACTTTTGCCACATCAGAATTCTGGTTTAATTTATATAGTTTATTTTGATAAACCGTAACTGTCCATTTCAAGTAGGTATCTTTTCTAGTTTTATCTAGAAATTCCTGGGATTAAACCTCAGACATAATAAAACTGTGATCCTGTATATTTGTTCTATGCGTTTACAGCAAATGACATTTTATTATATGTTTACATTTTAAGAATATGAACATATAAAATTTCTGCAAAATTCAGCTAAGTCTAAAGTTCTTTTAAGATGCATTAATTTCAATTTCACTTATATCTCTTCAATTGAAACTGACAAGATTACATTTTAGCTAGATTGTGCAGCTTTGATAATCATTTGATAACACAATATATACAATTACGTTATGGTGACTCATTGATACTTTGCTAATTAAAATGATCCAACTCACCAAGATAGGATTTAACCAGATTGACAGTCAGTGCACTATAAGAGTTAAAGTAGGAGGTTTGGGCTGGAAAACCAGGAATTGTATCCCCAAATGATCATGGAGCTCATTGACTAACTGAGTTTATGAATCCCTTTCAGCCCAATCTTTTTGTGGAGGAAACATTAGTGACATTCATGTATGCTCCAATTTCTGTAGAATACAAGTTATAAATGTAATTGTGATGGAATTTGCACCTGGGGGAGTAGAAGGGTGGACTTTGGCAACACATAGCTTTCCCAGAGAGGAACTACACACTCTCAAGATGGATGGAAGAGGAGAGAAAAGGTTCAGGGTAATTATACCCTAGAATCTCTCAGGATATATCTAATAGAGTAGAGAGTTATGGGTTTAGTTTGGCAAGATTCTGTCTGTCAGTTGTAAGCAAATAAAGCATTGAACATGATTGGATTTCACAGTGTGGTCTCTGGGCAATCGATCAGAATGAATGAATGAATGAATGAATTTCCTGATCAGCTTTTCCTTGCTTTCTGGTACCTTCTATGAATAGCAGATCTGTAATAGCAGATCTGGAAGGCACCAGGTTGGGGAAGGTTTCTATGACAAAGCAAAATGCATATCTAAGCCTACGAAGTGGGAAAACCTGTGTCATATTTTCAGAGACAAAGACCCTGCCACCACTCATGGATTGTGCAACAATTAACATACTTCAGCCTGAACATACAAAACTCCAGGCCTGAAGGTTGCACCTTTAAAGCAGAAACAATCTTTCTCCAGTAATAATTAAAAGGCTTTATTACTTAACACCTCTCCAAATCATAAAATCTCACTGTATTTTTTTTAGGAAACCCTAACCACCTGGGTGTGTATGCCCAGCAACATGGTATCTGGATCATCCAACTTCCAAGCCTAGAATACACATACTACCAAGCTAAGAACCCACACCTCCTATCCAATTTATAATTCAGCATATTTATTAAAAGATCCATACAGCAGAGCCAGAAACAGAGATCTTGGATGTATTGGATGTAATTATTCAAACTTTATTACGGTACAAGCATTAAAGCCTGAGAATACTTAAAGATCAATTTCCTGGGGTTTCTCAATAAAGTCTGGTCTTTACTTCCTTGCCAGCCATTCCCAGAACTGGGAGGCATGTCTGAATAACTATTAGATACTCAGAAAGAGAGATATAAAACTCTTAACTATTTGTTATGAGGGGTTTCCGGCACAAATTTTGTAGTTGAAGCAAAGCTACCTATTGTGTGTGTGTGTGTTTGTGTTTGTTTGTTTTTAAGGTGGTGGGAGTAGCTTTCAAGAAGATTGACTTGGCTGAACTGATTGAGTGGTTTCAAGATACTTCTTACAGATCCTGTTTAGCATCAGGCTGAATCACAAGAAAATCAGGTTGTGTTTTCATATCTGTTTTCATTTGGACGAGCCTGGGACTGTCCTTTGTGTAGAACAGTGTTTCTCAACTTAAATCCACACATCTTAAATTTGCCAAGGAAGGTTGAGAAACACTGGTGTAGACGAACAGTTTGGCAAGTGGGGAAAGGAAGCCAGGATCCATCACAGCTGTTCTTCATTGCAGTTTAAGAAAATGATGAGAGAGAGGGGGAGGGAGGGAGAGAGAGAAAGAAAGAAAGAAAGAAAGAAAGAAAGAAAGAAAGAAAGAAAGAAAGAAAGAAAGAAAGAAAGAAAGAAAGAAAGAATTCCAAAACCCATGGCAGCAGAAGTATATAAGTTCCTAGACCACATGTGGTCCCCATAAGTTTTGGATGCAGACTCCTAGAAATTTCAAAATGTTGCTATCAATTTGTTAAGTTAATGGGACAGAAGAGTAAAAGTATTAAATGCTTGACTGGAGATAAACATATACTATATAATATATACATATACTATAATTTTAATTCAATTTAAATGGAAATGAAATCAAATCTAATTTTGTCCTGATCCCACCCACTAATTTTTGGAGCATAGCCCCCAGTCTGGAAGAAGTTGTACAAACCCAAACTACAGTTCTTTAGACTCATTACAAAGTCAATTGAAATCTATGATCAAGTTGCTGTTAAGCAATCCTTTTTTTTCAATTTTTTTTCCCTATTTTGGATAGGTTTTTTTTTCCTTTAGGTTTTGTTGTTGTTGTTTTTGTTGTTGTTCTGGAACCACCTGTATATTATTGTCACATCTTGGGCTTTCAACAGAAGTTGGAACACTGAAGCAGAAACTTGATCAGAAAACTCAGAATTTGCTTACAAGAAGGGGGGGGGGCAGGAAAGATACAAATGTTTCTGAGCTTTTTCACGGGGTGGGAGGGTCATTTAAACTTTGCATATTTGTACTGTGAAAAGGCCCTTTGTTTCTTTAGCTGGAAGAACTATGGTGCAAGACATCCCCTTGGCAGATCAACAGCTTGAACATGCTGGGGAAATGTGTAAACAATGTTTTTTCATCTGTAAAATTAGAAGTAAAACAAGCAGGCTTTTCTAAAGGTTAGAACACTCTCACCCACTTTCTCCAGCACGCATATCCACCTCTTCCCCGGAAATCCACACTTGACACTTTCAACCTCAGCTGCCCCTGCTTTCATTGTGTAACTGATGGAGTGTGTTGAATGTCAGCAGCAAGAGGGCGGATTGGACAAAAATAGCTGCCTGTTCAGGTCCCCATCTCTGCTTCCAAGCGCAACATCGCAGCTCGCTTCCTTCACTTTCCTGAGAAATGGTTTAATCTGCACAGAATTTTTTTTTTTTAATGTCACGTCAAATGAAAATATTCTAAGCAACCATTTTCTGAGTTGGAACAGTTTCTCAATTTGGTGGAATATTGCTTTTTGTTACCTTCTGCATCTGAAGTCGGCCCCACTACTGAGACACAGTGGTGAGCAATGGCACCATTTCATTGCTTGCCTAAAAGCATATACAGTTGCAAAGTAGGAAAGCTGTGATTAATTGTCCTTTCTTGTTCCACATCACTCACACACTCAAACGGTTGTGCTAAAATTACAGACTGAGCAATATAAGTTACAGACTGAGCAATATAAAGTTAAATCAGCACTGAATCCCCAAGTGTCCTGGCACAGCACCGCAAGACTGAAGCCGAACAATCGTGTTTGAAAGTTAGCAGTTTAAATTACCTACAATGATATCCCAAAACCCTTTGATAAGTGCATTATGGGAAATTGAAGTGATGGCTCAAACCCATGACTGCCTTACAGTATTTCCAGGAGAGCCTATGACAAAGCTTAAAGACCGTCCTGGTATGTACCTGACTCTCCTTGGTCATAATATCAAGCCAAATTTTCATCATTTTAAAGGTTGAGGCAAATACAAAAAGTTTTCTTTCTTTCTTTCCTTCCTTCCTTCTTTCCTTCCTTCCTTCTTTCCTTCCTTCTTTCCTATTTCTTTCAAATTCATCTGGCTGCCTATCTCATAAGTGTGACTCTGAGCAGATACAATAAAACCAATAAAAAAACATTCTTCAAAATCAATTAAAAACAATTAGACAGAAACAAGACCAAGAAAGAATGAATCAGAGTCTCACATGTGACACAATCAACATGTGACCTCCCTCATATATTGGGAGAAATCAAATAAAATTATTTTCAAAGATATTTGCATCTGCCCTTCAATTTGGCCACTTAGAGTTACAACTGATCAACGGGGCTAATGTTCATTTTAATATTTCTAATGGTGCACTTTACAAGAATCATTTAATCCCATAGATAGATGCAATTATTGTAAAAATTAAGAATAGGGTTAGCTTCTTACGCATTAATGCCAAACGTTGATATTGATAAATTGGATCATGAAGCTACACTTGAGGATTAATGAAACTTTTTCCAATTTCTGATATTTATTTCCTAGCATAAATTCACTTTTCTCCATATATGTGTCAGCTTGCATTTCTTTTTTAAAAAGTCATCCAATATGCATATTTTGCATCCATTATTTCCATACTACTTTTTAAAACAATAGATTTTGCTTTTTTAATATATATTTGTTTCCCATAAAGTGCACTTTAGCTTATTACATTATATGCGTTTTACATTTCTTTGGGGATACATTAAAATGTGTAAAACTATTAATGTGAACTAAAATCATATTTCATATTAAGAACATTAAATGGTCTGCTGAATAAATGGTTACCTTTTCCTAACTAGGTTTATTCTTACATCTCATCTATTCTTCACTACTAAAATGAAGATTCAGTCTAGCTTTTGAGGCTGTTCTCATGGGATCAAATTACATAAGAGGCCAAGCTGTGCTTTTCTTTTTCCTTAAAATCCATCTTGTGGTGTTCCAGTTTAATTGCACTAGCAGTGGAAGACATGCGAGTATGTGTATGTCTACATATTTGTCTGGTAGATTTTTTTTTCCCATACCATTTTTCAGAAATAAAAGCTCCTCAAATTAGCATTTGTTCTGATAGCAAATATGAATTCATGCATCTGCAAACTATATGAATTATACCGTATGTTCAAAGTACATCATTTACCCAGACCATAGGATTCATCATCTCTTTTTACAGAGGCATAGTTGTAGGATGCCATCAATGAAAGCCACAATGGTGATTAAGGTAGAGGATTTGAAGAGACAACCTTCCCCCCCCCCCCATTCAGTATCCCATCAGCCATGGAAGTTTGTGGTGGCTTTGACCCAATTCACTTTTTTCACATAATCATTGTTGGAGTAAGTTTGGAGGGAGAGGACTTTAGCAAGCCCTCATCTGGCTCCAACACTTAGATTGGGAAAACCAGCATTTTGGTTTTTGTACTGAGCTTACCTTGAAATTTCTGGGAAAATGAACATCCATTCTTAATGCAAAAAAAAAAATGAATAGAAGTTTAATCTTAATCAGAATAGAGCTGAAAGGGATCTTGGAAGCCTTCTGGGTCCAATCCACTACTTAAGCAGGAGACCCTATTCCATTTCAGACTGGTGGCTGTCCAGTCTTTTCTTAAAAACCTCCAGTGATGAGCATACAACTTCTGAAGGCAAGCTGTTCCATTGGTTAATTGTTCTCACTGTTAGGAAGTTTCTCCTTTATTTCAGGTTGCTTCTCTTTGATTAGTTTCCATCCATTGTTTCTGGTCTTGCCTTCTGGTGCTTTGGAAAATAAGTTGACACTTCTTCTTTGTGGTGGCCCCTCAAATACTGGAATACTGCTATCATGTCCTTCTTTTCTCTAGATTTGCAATACCCAAATCCTGCAACCATTCTTCATATGTTTTAGTCTCCAGGCTTTAGTTGCTCTTCTTTGCAGTTTTTTCAAAGCCTCAACATCTTTTTTGTAATGTGGTGACCAAAACTGGATGCAGTATTCCAGATGTGGTCTTACTAAGGATTTATAAAGCGGTACTAATACTTCACATGATTTTGATTCTATGCCTTTGTTTATACAACCAAGGATTCTATTAGCTTTTTTTGGCTGCTTTAACTCTAAAAATTGCAAAGCTTTCTGTGTTTTGCTACATTCTCTGCAAGCATGCTGCTCTTAGCCTGTTTAGGTCAGTGATGTCGAACCTTTTTTGGTTTGCGTGCCAAATTGCTTGCGCGCATGCACTCCCACTCACAATGCAACATGCGGTCCCCCCGTGCATGGCCCTCCCCACGTATGCGCGCATGACCCCCGGGATTTCTAGGGGGGGAAAGCCAGAAAACAGCTATTTTTCGGCTTTTTTTCCCCCAGGGGTCATGCACATATGCTCGGGGGGTATGCATGTGTGGACGCACCATGCATGTGCGCACGACCCCCAGGTTTTTAGCCCAAAAAAGCCAAAAAACAGCTGTTTTTCAGCTCTTTTTTGGCTAGAAATCTCGGGGGTCACGTGCGCATGCGCAGTGGAGCTGGGCTGGGCGATGGCTGGCGTGCTGGGTGACATGGCTCCATGTGCCACTTTGGGCACGTGTGCCATAGGTTCACCATCATGGATCTAGGGTATTGGCTATTCCTGCCAGCTTAGTATCATCTGCAAAACAAGGTTAGAAGGTAACCTTGTCTAACACTAGAACTGCACAGTGCTTCAGGGCTGGTCTGTAAGGTATGGAGCACCTGCCATGGACCAAACAGGTGTGGAGGACAACTACACAGTCCCAGCATAAGATGCAGCTGCCGTAAGGAATTGCCAACAGGTGTTATGCGAATGCCCTCAAGCATTCTGAATAACTTTTCCCCCTTTGAAACTAGAATGCTGCACAGCTGTATTTAATATCCTGCCACTTTCCTCCAAATTAAGGTGTGTGGTAAACAAAACAAAGTTACAGCAATATAGAACAGTCAAAGAAGGCAAATAAAACACTATCCAGAATATGCAAGAACCCAAAAAAGATATTTTTAATAACAGCTTAAATGTGAACAAAAGAGGACAGCTCAAAACAGAGGTACAGTGAATATAATGAGGGAAAAAGAAAAACAAGGAATTTTGTTTGACATATAGCCGCCCGGAGTCCTCTGGGAATGGGGTGGCATAGAAATTCCAACAAATAAATAAATATGCTGGCACTGAAATAAATGGAGAAATGTTTGCTAAAAGTTGGATGCTGAGTGAAATGTCTGGATGTTATATGTGAAGTTTTCATAGAAATTTATCTTATTTACCCCTCCCTCCAATTTTGTATTTAATTAGAAATGATAGCAAAGTCGGAAGCTTGTTTGGGATTGAAAGATGTTCAGTAATAACTTTTAAGAGATTGAAAGGAAGGAACAAACGAATCAATGAATCACAGTATTGGAGCACATATCTATCTGAGAACCTAAACCCATGATGGCGAACCTATGGGATGTGTGCTGGAAGTGGCACGCAGAGCCATCTCTCCGGGCATGCCAGTCATCGCCCATTGCTCTTTTGGGTTCCGGTGCACACATGCGCGCCAGCCACCTGGGCTTCGCGCATGCATGCATGCGCAAAACCGAAAGACCAGGTGGCTGGCAGGTATGTGTGCACCGGAAACCGGAAGCTCAGCTCCCAATTTCCGGCGCTCCCGCGCGCATGCACCATGGAGCTGCTCTTCCAGTTTCCAGCGCTCCCCCATGCACACACTCCCATTTTGGCACTTGGTGCCAAAAAGGTTCGCCAACACTGGTCTCCTGCTTAGGTGGGAGGTTGGACTAGATGACCTACAAAGTCCCTTCCAATTCTGTTAATCAGTTAACCATGCAACTTTAAATTGTAAAGTTTTAAACAGCCCAGATTCTGGGGCATTCTAAAGAACTTGTCACCTTTATCAAATGATAAAACAACAGATCAATGAATAGGGTGGAGCATGGCTGGTGGGCAAAATATGGCAGGAAGGAGTTGGGGATGGGTTTTATGTCTCACACTGGCAACAAGCATCTCCAGGACAGCCCCAAGGGACAACTCTGGGCCTATCGCAGGCCAGATCCAGCCCAAAGGCTGTGTGTTTGACATGTCTGGCATAAACTGTCCAGAGTCTTTATGGGAGCTGAATGGCACCTTAATTCATATTTTGTAAATAATAAATTGGTAGTACAACCTGAGAGTCAGCTTGGTGTGGTGGTTAGTTCATCAAGCTAGAAATCAGGAGTTCTAGTCCTACCTTGAGCACAAAACCAGCTCACTCTCTGAGCCCTCAAAACCAGGCAATGGCAAGCCATTTCTGAAATACCTTGTTAGGAAAACTGCAGGGACTTGTCCAGATAGTCACCAGGAGTCAACATGGACTTGAAGGCACACATATAGAGACAGAGTATGTATGACACATACTGAAAATAATTTTCACTTAGAGAGGGAAAGAATACATGAAATCTTCCTCCTTTAGATGCCATTCTCCCAATTTGAATTGGCCACCTGCTGTGATATATTTTCCTAAAAGCAAACTAAAAAATAAATAGGAAGCTCATTTTTCCCCAAGCCAGCAGACAGAGGAAGCCAACTTAACCACATAAGGAAAGCAATTCTGCTCATAAAATGTAAGGTGATGATTCCACCACAACAGCTTCACAACATTTGAACTACTCAGTGGTTAGCCTCTGAGCAGAAATGATGAAAAGTTTACAGATTGAGTTGTGTAGGCTACTTAATTTATGCCACTTAAATAAGATAATTGCCCTCATAGATGTGGTAAAGGATGCTTGGGTCCCAGACAAGGAATGGAGGAGGTGCCATTTTGTTTAACTGAAACAGGAAAAGGGCTCTTTTGTTTTCAATTCAAAGTGGGGGGAGGTTAAATTCAAGGCAGTTCAAATGCAAAATGTTTTATACATCCCTACTAGAAAACTAAATCACTAGATTCATGTGTGTTGATGTGTTCTGTCCATTTACTGACTCATACTATTGGTAGCTTAGTATGGAATTGGAATATGGGTTTATTAATTTTTTTTTCAGAGCTTGTAGGATTCTTGGCATGGCAATCCCCCTTCAAACACCCTATAACCTAAACCACCCAGAGTTACTTGGATAATGAGATGGGTAGCATATAAATTTAACAATCAATATACTTAAAAAAAAATTCCAATTCCTTTAGCCACTTCATTAATTGGAAAGCAGCTGAACTACATGCATTATTAGTAGGCATCTTGTTCATAGAGTGTTGGAGTAAATACTGTATGACTACTGCTGCTTGCAATCTCTAATTTGAAGCAGTGTCATCTACAAATACATGTTGTTGCTGCTGTTCTTAGAATATGCTCCCTGCGGTGCTTCTTTTGCACTTTGCTCACCTATGTCTCACAGCAAAGCTCATCCAAGCATAATATGATGAGTGGAGCTAGTT
>JANHJO010003391.1:16976-28683 GCA_032468235.1 Pseudoxyrhopus heterurus | reverse complement strand
CCAATTATTGACTCTTCTCCAATATTGCGTTGCATTTGGACAGGACCACCACATATGGTAAAAGGTCCCATGTTCTGCAGTACATTTTGATGCATGTGAAGCAACAGAATCCATACCTGATACCATAAAGCCCATATGCGGACCAATTACAGTTTTTCAATGTAATCTTTCGATCTTCAAACACATTATAATTACGGCATTTGAAATCTAATGTCTCTAGAGAGTCACCAATCTGTGAAAGATTCTTTAGCATCTTAGCACAATTTAAGCCAAAGAAAATAGATCGTGAATATATGTCACACACATGCATATGCACACACTCTTATAAAAAAAGAGCACACTACGGAAGAAAAAGGGGAATTTACCCTGTAGTTTTCCATAAGCAACAAGAGAGCCACTGAAGGTTACACCTCCTATGTATGTGCCAAGATAGGCCACAATCATTGTGAGGCCTGCAGCTGGATCAGTTGCAAAATGGGGAAATTCAATCATGTACTCTGCGACACAAGTGAGAACAGCAGCCAAGCCAACCAAGCTATGGAAAGCAGCCACTAGCTGAGGTAAATCTGAAATCTGGATACGTTTAGCAATTGTCAGACCTGCAGAAACAAAAAACAGTTGCATGTTAACTGTGAAAGGGGGTAACATTACTCAATAATTCAGATCAGAGTACACACCATAGATAGGAACAACTGCTTCTTCAACATCAGCATGACTTGTAATCTCTGTGATTGGCGTTTTGTCCTTTAATTACATTTAATCAGAAATATATTCTGAGGAGTCTGAGGGCCTAAACACAAAAAGCTAAGGAGCAGGTTTCTATCCCATTCTAACAGTCCTATAACGTTTGCAAGTAGGCCTCCTTTCCCATCACCTAACTGCAAATGCCACAAAAGAATTAGGTAAGTCTTCCAAATCATGCAAATCCTTTTGCTTTGCACTTACCTATGGTGCCACCAAGGGCCATCGCACCCGACATCTGGGCCAGAAGCTCAACTGATGGTTTTAGACTTCCCAGGGTAGCTGCCAAACCTCCAGCAACACCTATCATACCCAAAGCATTGCCAAGTCGAGCTGTTCCTTGGGTAGAAAGGCCAGCCAGGGCACCAACACAGCACAATCCTGAACCCAGGTACATCATCTTTAAAAGATGAAAATAATATAGACATTTTTTTTTTTAAGAAAGGACTTTAAATTGTAGATTTGACTGGGGTACAAAGCACTGCTTAGTTGGGTTTCAAAATGCTCACAGCAGATACTGCCCGTGCTGCTTTCTCTTCAAATATATTTCTGCCCAACTGAGATTTTAAGCAAATCTGGCAGTTTGCAATGGAGCGGGCTAATGCCTGAAGGAAGTTCGTTCTGCCTGTTCAAAATCGTTGCAATATTATCAGCACCAAGAAAAGGCAGAACTGAGTATAAAATTTATATAGAAGACCTCTGGACAATCAAATTAATTCTCATCATAATACATTTTACATAACGATTGGCTGCAAAGGAAAAGAAATAGGCTCATTAGTGATCACATTTTTTTTAATATCAATACAGGTTTTTTTGCCTTTGCTAGATCAGGCTTTGTCATCTGATGCAACTGATGCAAGAATGTGTTCTGCTCAATGGATTTTGTCATTGGGATAATGTAGGTGCTAATTTGATTTGGGGATAAAGAAATATTCTAAGAAATGTGTACTTCCTTCTGTACATCTTCGCTTTGAAGCCAAATCCCTATCAGAACCAAGGTTAACCAAGATTTCCTTTTAACCTGATAGCCTTTTCTGAAGATGGTTTTGATATTCAAGTGTAGTAACAACAGACTTCTGAAATTGCTACAAGGAGTATAAGAACTTTTGAGGCTACCAACTTCCAATTCTGTCAACTGAGCTCACTATCATTCCAGCCTAAAGGATTGCATTAACATAGGAAATAAAGTTTTTGAAAATAAAGATATTCTTAAGATAGCTTTCTTCTTTCATCCTACCAAGATTATACCAAGAAGTTATATTTGCTAGCTGTATCACAGTGGCACGACTGCTAATTGTGTAACTATTATATTGAGCACTATCGGTTCCAATTTCATCTCAGCAAAGGAAACAATAGCTGGCCTTAAGTAAAACACTATTTAGTGTTTTACTTAAAGCACACATCAAAACAAGAAACACAAATTATCATCAGCCTCCAATCCATTTGCAAGGATACAGTTCTTGCAAGTCCTCAACTTACAACCACAACTGGGACCAGGATTTCTGTCGCTAAGCAAGGTGATCATTAAATCGATTAAGTGATTTTGCAAAATTTTTGTTGTAGACATTAAGCAAATCACACAGTCATTAAAGCAATTCTGGATTTCCCCACTGATTGCTAGTAAAACTGCCTGGGAAGTTTGCAAATAACAATCATGCAACATCCCCCACACAAGGACACCGCAACTATCATAAATACATGCCAACTGCCAAGTGCCTGAATTTTTATAATGTGATTTTGGGGATGCTACAATTGTCAGAAGTATGAGGACAGGTTGTAAGTCACTTGTTTCAGCACCATTGCCACTTTGAATGTTTACTAAACAAATGGTTGTAAGTCAAGGACTATCAGTACTTATATATGAGGTACTATAAACGTTATTCTACATGAGCTGGACTCCGTTTTCATCCTAGCAAGCATAGAAAGATATCAGACAAGGGTAAGGTTGACTACACCTTAGCAAATCAGCATCAGATGGCCTTTAATAATCTATTCACAAGACTGTAGGCTTGTATTTAAAAATGGATCTATGGATGCCTGAGCAACTTCGTACCTGTTCAATGTTATAACCACTTTGCAGTGCTGTTCCATATCCTCCTATAAACAAAGCAGCAGGCAACAAATATAAATAGTTGAATTCAGGAGGGTCAGTAGGGCGCTTGAACATATCCAGCATTCTCTGAGTGACCAGGAAACCACCTATGCCACAAAAAATAATAAAAAAACAATAATAATTAGGTTCTGAAAACTAAGAAGTGCTTTAAAACATAAATGTGTTATAGTGAACCCACAAATTCAATCAAAAAGGAAATTGTCAGTCTTCCCTATGAAGGACTGTTATCTGGCTATGCAACATTTTGATGCAGGCAAGAAAAGCAAAGGAACAATTCAGAACAATTACTATTATTGGAACATTTGAGGTACTGGCCAGAAATTGTACAAAAAACATGCAAACAAACCAGGTCAGAACTAGAATGGAAGACATTCCATTTAAAACATCTGATGAATTTTGCTTCAAACTCACTTTGTATGCTAGAGTCTCTCAAGCAAATTACACCTTTTGAGCTATTCTATTCAGCACCACTTTTGAAAGCACAGGTTTCCCTAAGGTAGAAAGTAGGAAATCTAGGAACTGCTTGGTACCTGCAATGTTGATAGAGGAAATAAAGGCAGCAAGGACAGCAAGGCCCTGAGGCAGAGTTCCAGGTAAGTATTCCCCTCCCATCAGCGCTAATCCGCCAACAGCAGTCAGTCCTGTTGAAAAAGAGAAACATCAACAAAACTGAAATCCTTGTAGCAAAAGAGAAGTGCTTCTGTTTGCAGGACGCAATTCTGATTGTCATGACTAATTAGTACCAACATATCCTCCACAAAATGCATTTTAAGTCTTTAATTACATAGGTGGACTCCTGACGGTACTGATGCCAAAGTACGTTCTTTCGTTTCCTCAGTCCTCCTGTCTGTTGCACTCTCTCTCCTTTGCTTTCCATTCCTTTTTTTATATATATACTGTATATACTTTGTTTTCTCTTTACACACAATAAGTGCTTAGTGAACAGCATACTGTCTGGGTCAATTCGTTTACATAGTAATAGTTATTAAGTTCCTAATTTCTATCCCTTTTATCCAACCATTGATAAAACAAGTCCCAAGTTCAAAAATATTCTTTTTCTTTTATCTTCAGTGTTAATCTGTCCATTTCTGCAACAGTCCAATATTTTTTTAATTATATCTTCTTCCATAGATGTTTCCTCGTTTTTCCAATGTTGTGCAAATACAATTCTTGCTGCTGTTAAAACATGCAACATCAAATATACATTCCCTTTATCATATTTTTCTGGTATTATGCCTAACAAAAATAGTTCTGACTTAAAATCTATATGCTGTCTTAACATTTTTTCTAACCAAATATGCATTTTCGTCCAATTTTTTTTTCCTTTCCTTTCCATTCCTGTTATAAAACTAGTTCTTGTACTTTGGGAAGGGGCTTTGTGGTCTACTGCTGTCCCGACTGATCAAAAGAACTCTCCCCAAAATATTACCAAATTTAGCCTTAATCTTACTTTAACCCTATCTCTTATAAAGACTATATAAAATTCAATGCAATTGAACGAAGAATGCCTAGATCAAAATTATTTCATTGTAGGCAGTTATTTGCTATACGGGTAGTCCTCAACTTATGACTACAATCGAGCCCAAAATTTATGTTGTTAAGTGAGAAATTTGTTGAGTTTTGCCCCATTTTACGACTTTATCAGATTTGTTAAGTGAATCGCTGCAGTTCTTAAATTAGTTGCACGGTTGATAAGTGAATCTGGTTTCCCCATTGACTATCAGAAGGTCACAAAAGGGGATCACGTGACTCCGGGACCCTACAACTGTCACAAACATGAGTCAGTTGTCAAGCATTCGAATGTAAATCACGTGACCATAGGGATATTGCAACTGTCATAAGTGTGAAAAAAATGGTCATAAGCCACTTTTTTCAGTGCTGTTGTAACTTGGGAGTTGGGCGGCATATAAATACAATAAATAAATAAATAAATAAATAAATAAATAAATAAATGGTCACTAAATGAACTGTTGTAAGTCGGTATTCAGGTGGTCATCACCTTACAATCATTCGTTTACAGATTGTTCAAAGTTATAGTGACACTGAAAAATGACTTGACAGCTAGTCCTTCCACGTACTTCTGTCACAGTATCCCCCACAGTCACATGATCAAAATTTGGCTGCTTGGCAAAGTATTTATGAAATTTATGAAATTTATATTGCCGCCTATTCGCACATGGAGACTCAAGGCGGCTTGCAAGAATATAAAAACCTCTTATAAAAACCAATAAAACTAATGAGAGAGAGAATCATATAGTAAATTAATGAAATAATATAATAAACTAACCCCCTGTCCTGGCGACAACACATCACACGAGCCATTTAATGGGTTCCATCCCACTCTGCGTTCCCCAGGCCGCTGGCAGAACCAGGTCTTATGATGTTTGCAGCATCCTGGGGTCATCGGATCGCTATCTGCAATCTTCCCAGTCGCCTTCTGACAAGCAAAGCCAATGGGGGAAGCCATACTTGTCTAACAACTGCACAATTCACTTAACAACTGCAGTGATTCACTAAATAAACCCTCCTGTAGCAAAAAGGTTGTAAAATCAGACACAACTCACTTAACAACCTCCTTGCTTAGCAACAGGAATACTGATGCCAATTCTGGTCATAGGTCAAGGATCACCTGTAGTTATTTGCTATACATAGTCTTAAAGACTTGCTTTTGTACTTTCAGATCTGTTCATGGATTAGCAACATGCAACAGACTTTTCTCTACCACAGCTTTGTTTGCTAACGTCTTCTTTGCTAGCTCCCGTTTTTGTTACACAGTATGCCTGTTTTTATTCCAGCCACCCAGAATCACCTCAGTACCAAATCAAACCAATAAAAGTTATAGTCGTACCTGAGATGGCATTAGTCACTGACATGAGTGGTGAATGGAGTGCGGGAGTCACGCCCCATACAGTATGGTATCCAACAATCCCAGCCAAGCCAAAGGTTGTCACCATCTGAGTGAAAGCTGAATTTGGAGAGGCAATACCCAGCCCAAGCACGCTAGCAAGTCCTGTAAAACAAAACAAAACATATCCAGGCTTTTGGAATACTGTCATCATGTCCCTGTGAATGGAGGCTAAGATGACCATTGCTTGTCTCAGTTATTTATTTATTTGTTTGTTTGTTTGTTTGTTGGAACTTCTATGCCGCCCCATTCCCGGAGGACTCTGGGCGGCTCACAACAAACAATTCCAATACAACAATAATAAAATTACATAAAAACAATATAAAAATACATTTAATAAATAATTAAAAACCTACTATTTTAAAATTCTAAAAATTTTAAAAACTCACTGCTGTTAACCCATGTCGCTCTTAAAACTAGCCCCTCCCTTAGGTACTGCCACCCCACGCCTGCTGGCAGAGCCAGGTCTTCACTGCCCGGCGGAAGGTTAGCAGGTCGGGAATGATCCGGATCCCAGGGGGGAGCTGGTTCCATAGGGTCGGTGCTGCCACAGAGAAGGCTCTCCCCCTCGGACCCACCAGCCGAGTTGAGTTCTTCTGTTATGAAAGATATGATAAATGTATGTTGAAATTTATGGAAGTCTTGCAATGAGGAGTGAGATTTCCTTTTTCCATCCTCCCTCTCCACATACATGTTTCCTTCCTGCTCCCATACTTCCTTGCATATATACATACGACTGTAATATTCCACACATTCACACAATTCCTATATATTCATACATTCTTTTTCTTATTGTTGCTTGCACAGCCCAAGCATACATGGAGCTCTTTCTCTCATCTCACATAACCTACTTACGATCCATCCAGATCTGCCCATAATTTCTACGAAATCACAACACCAGAGAATTTAGACTGCTGTGCATCCCAAGAATTTTAGTGTTTTTCCTGGCCTGACTATTCTTTTACAACTCTTGGGAAGATCTGACTGCATAGAACTCTTAGTTTCAATCATTATTGGTACTGGTTTGGGGAAGGTAACATGGGCATAAAGCTGTCTAGGGTGGCTTTATAAATTTGATTCAGAAATAAAATAAATACAATCAGATAAAGTATCTTCTTTCTCCCCCTCCATCTTTTTGTCAGACCCTTCACAGACCCTAATGCGTTCAAACTTTTGGAGTCTGTGTGTGGCTATTATCAATAAATATTGATTCATCTTGGCTTTCTGTATTACATATTGCAGATATTCTTGATCTGTTTTCTGTGGACTTTTAAAATAATAAAAAAGGGTCTACAGATATTCATTCCTTGTTCTCCAATATTTGACCTACTTTGATCTGAAATCAACTAATTTACAGATTCCTGAACTATAATAGTAATTAATTTCTGCATGAAGAAATCTGCTTACAGTGTTACCATTAAACTGTGGTGAGGGAATTGCATTTTATTATCAGACTAAATATATCCATTCATGTAAGTTTTTAATGACTTAGGGAGAGTGGGATTGTTTCACATTAATATTTCAAATAAGTATTCTATAACCTGAGTGGCTATTGTTATATTCAGTTACTTACCTCAGCTATGCGTTTGTTTGAGCTACAGTATATTTTTCCTCTTGAATATTTCTGAAGCAAAACTGATCTTAGTCAATTAGGAAACATGTTTGATGTAATGATTTCATAGAACTTTATACTTAATGAGCTACCCTGCAAAGGTGTTGTGGTATCCTCATTGGTTAAAGGAATACTGACTCCTAGGGATTGTACCCTCTCCTCAAAAAGGGCACCCTATATCAACTAGAAAATGAACATCAGCAAAGTGCTGGTTTTTTCCTTGTTATCCTTGAGGGGTGGGGTGCACTTTCCCTAGGACTACAGAAGGCCTTTTGCAATTACTAATTTGGAGATAAGCTAAAAACAATAACCTTGCATTAGATCCTAACAAATCTTCCACTTTGGTTGACTATTATCATAATAAATTTCCCAGTTTTATCTGTTATTTTAATTTTTAGTTGATATTTTGGTTTTATTTATTCCTGAACCTTCTGTTCAGTATTGCCTGGATATACTGAATTATGTATTCTATAAGGAAATTCTTTTGGGAAATTTGGGATACAAACATCATAATAAAAACCAAACATAATCCAGTTTTGGAAATAAGATATATGTATTGAATATCCTAAGTACAGTATTTGTTGAGAGTTAGCATAGAGGCAGCTTTGTTGAGAAGATGATGATCCAGGATGATTTCAGGTTCACAAGTTTTACAGTTTACATCAGAATGATAACCCTCTTCAGGTAGAGGTTACAGTAAAATATAAAACCAACTTTTCCTTAACAGGGTAGAACTTGTATGTCATCTATAGCAAGCTCAAGGGCAGTTTTGATTAAAAAAGAACAGTGTGTTTAAGACAATGGACTTTGGAATTAATGGCTTTTAAATTAATATTCAAGCTGCTAATTGAAAATATGGGAAGAATTATCTTTGTACCGTAGAGAAAAGAAAATCACTTTTAACAATACATTCCTGTTGAAATTGTAACTGTAAGAATAAAAACATGTATTTATGACTTTTAAGTAATCTTTCCCAGGCATAATTATAATTTCATAGTTTTCCAATTCTAAGCATCCACTGATAAAGCATACAAATAATTCAACTTATGGCCTTCTTGTTCTTTTTTACCCCTTTTACTTTTTCTTTCTTTCAGTGTAATCTCATTTCAAGACAAATCAGTTAAAAAATTATGATCTAAAGCTTACCACCTTGATGTATTACTTTAACCCCTTCACCCACCTAAATTTATTTATGAAGTGGGTAGCCGTGAACCAACAGAAGCTGAAGCTCAAATACTTTGGCCACCAAATGAGAAGAGAGGATTCACTGGGAAAAAAACCCTGATATTGGGAAAGATTGAAGGCAAAAGAAAGAAAGGGGTGGCAGAGGATGAGATAGTTAAATAATGTGATGCAGTGGGCATGAGTTTGGAGAGACTCTGGGAGACAATGGAGGATGGGGGGCTGGCATGTTATGATCCACGTGGTCACAAAGACACAACTTAGTGATGAGCAGCAACAAAAAGTGGCGAACCAAATGCTTCATTGAATGGAAAAGCTAAAGATTCCTTGATTCTGTAAACCGCTTAGAGAGAGCTGTAAAGCACTGATAAGCGGTATATAAATCCAATGCTATTGCTATATTATTGTTCTGTAAAATAACCTTGATGAAGTAGGACATAGTTTTTATGAAGATCTGAGTTTCAAAAGATCCCATACGCTGTACCATAAATATGAACATTATGTGTAATTTTATGTAACTAACTCGTCTGTGTGACTCAGGGAATTGGAATCACACGTGTTTGTGGTTTTCTTTCTTTTTTTTTTAAAGGTAAAAATCTACCCCATAATCAGTTAGGGTTATTAATAGAAACAGGAACATGTACTCTTGGATGGGATTTCGTACCTGTTTTGCTATTTATTAAATGGGATGTGCAATATGTCTATTGGGTGTGGGAGTTATGATAAATTACTAAGATTATACTTTTAAAATTCGTTGTTGATTAATGGTGGTTTTGGTTTTTTTGCCCATTTTAGGGAGTACGAGTTTGGTTGCGAGAAAATGGTCAACATTATCCAAGCACTGTACTTTCCTGTGCAGAAGGAGTTGTTGTATTCAGGACTGATTATGGGCAGGTAAATGCATTGCTTCCAAATATGTTTTGTTTGTACTACCCATATCCTGGTAAGTGAATGAGTTGTTATGAACTCAGTCCATAGGCCAGTTTTGGGAGCAGTTATTTCTTATTTACAATAATTCCCATGAGGTAACTGTCATTATTCTTTACAAAATAGAAAGGCATCAAGAAACCCTGAGAGGTTTTAGGAAAGTCTTCTAGGTTTGTATAATCTTTCTAGATTTCCTTCCCTCTCTTCAGCTTTTACCACATCCGGTGCAGAGAAATGACCAAGCCCGCCTGAATCATCTCAATGTATGTCAGTCACTATGCTGGAAATGTCATCTGTCTTTTAAAATGACTAAATGTGCTTATTATACTTTTAAGAGTGTGTGCTTATTCAGAGAAAAAAAGTGAAAGTTAATCACTTTCACTGTAAAAGGCAGTCAAAGTGATAGTAAGATTTTATAGCTTATCGTACAATGTAAAATTATAGAATTGGAAAGGACCATTGCATCAGTATAGGAATCCAAGTTTAACCATCTTCAACAGATGGCTGATTAGCCTCCACTGGAGCTCTTCCAATGAATGGGCGCAGACTTCTCTTCGTAATTCGTTCCACTGTCAAACTATTCTAACCATTTGGAAGTTTTTCCTAACATGCAATCAAAACCTTGCATGGAACTTAAGACCATTGTTCTGTGTCTGACAATATTGCCCTGAAAATATAATCTCTCTTTTTCTGAAACATGCATAGAGTCACAAAAGAATAGCAATTTTTTTTTCTTGGCTGATTATGATTGTTTCTGTGAATAACGTTAAAAGGGTTTTCCTTTTTAAAAGATTAAACATCCTACACACAAAAGAATCACATAATATAATTCCATTTTTGTTAACAGAAGGGGATAAAAATAACTTTTTTCCTTTAAATTTAACAAGACCGAACACAAAGGAAAACAGAAGTGTAATGAAAACATGAGCAACAGTTTTGAATGGGGGGTCCAGTGGATGACCGCAAGCTGATTAGCCTCTATAACATCAAACAAAAGAATGTTTAATTAGAGCACTAGTGGACGAGAGCTTGGCTGTGGGGGAAGGGGTCGTGCTGCCTGGCTTCAGTTCCCAATGCTCTAAATAGAAGCAGCTGAGATTTAATATCTAAAAAATGTAAAATGTGTGCATTTCCCAGTCAAAACCACAGATGGTAAGTATCATGGGCCTTGGCATTCAAAAATCTTCCCTGAATTCACTTAACAAAGAAATCATTCATGGAATGGCATTAGGCTAGAAAACAGACCATGATCTAGTATCCTCTGCTTTAAATAATAAGCACCTGTAAATATCTTCTCCATCTTCCATCCCTGTCCAGCTCCCATTTCTTTTTCTGATTTTTGAAAGAAGGTTTTTCCTCTCCTCGTTGGGAACTTAATTTAAAAATTAAGCAAAACCTGAATGATGTGGTTAGCTTCAAATATATTCCTGTCTACAATGATTACACTTTGTTTTTTCATTCTCTTTGGGAGTATGTGGGAGATGACAAGCAAGAAGTAATGGAGGTTTATGACTATCATAGGGTCTCGAGAATCCAGCCTGCATGCCTCAAGAATTCGTTCATTTTAGATGGATCTTTAAAGCAGATGGTAGCACTAGACAGCCAAGAGGCCTTGAACTCTTTTGAAGTAGGAGAATTTGAAGCTACTTTGTTGAAATGTGTGGGCGGTCACCTTCAAACTAATGTTTGTGGTTCACCTCTCTTTTTGCTTTTCTGTTTAAATCCGCTTCTGTAGTTAATGCTCCCCTTTCGGATTGCCGGTTCAAGGATAAGGGAAAACCATGGAGAGAATACTGTTTTAGAAAAGATTTGGGGCTGAAAATTTGCCTGAGTATTCCACACTATTTGTTCAGGATTGTTCACTGAGAAGGCTAGTTGCTGACCAGACTTTTGAGTCCTTATTTACTAAAAGCTGATTTAGTACAGATCACAAATTCTGTGGAATATAATAGGGTTTCCACTTGCCTATGAACAAATCTAGGGGTCAGCAGCCCGTGGCTCTGGAGCCGCATGTGGCTCTTTCATCCCTCTGCTGTGGCTCCCTGTTGCTGGTCAGTGCCACAATTTTGAGAGGAGCTTCCAGTTTGGGTGGCGGGAAGCATGGCGCGCCAGGAGGAGACTCTATGGCAAGGGGTGGATTTCCTGGTAGACTCCACAATTGATAGGGCTTTCGGTTAGGACAGGTAGAGGAAAAAGGACGCCGCGCTAGGAGGAGACTCTATGGTGG
>JANHJO010003390.1:160666-177242 GCA_032468235.1 Pseudoxyrhopus heterurus | reverse complement strand
GCCGCGACTTTGACACCCCTGACTTAGACTTATATACCGCTTCACAGTGCTTTGCAGCCCTCTCTAAGCAGTTTACAGAGTCATGCCCCCAACAATCTGGGTCCTCATTTTACCTACCTCAGAAGGATGGAAGGCTGAGTCAACCTTGAGCCTGGTGAGCAGAATTCGCCTGCAGTACTGCATTCTAACCACTGCGCCACCACGGCTCTTAAAGGAAATGTATGACACTAGCAGTATTGTAATGCCACCTGAGCAATATCCAAGTCACTTCTCTTGCTGCATCATACTTTTTGGTTATAATTTCTTCAGCACTGTCAGTGCTAGAAATGAAAGATTTTCTATAAGCTACACACACAGTTATAGGGAATTAAAATAGTTAAGTCAACATGAAATGAAATGCAAGTGGTAATGGCCCTAGTGTCTATTTGAATAAGTATAATTTCTTCCATCAACTATGCGTGTAAATAAATACTTGTTAAGATTTCATACATTTAATGAAAAGATCTGTAATGACAGCTTGCGCCATAATGCACTTTTTGGTCAGAGTGTGAGTAAGTAAGGTCAGTCCTGCAGGCACTTTTCAACAGGAAGGGACAAGTGTTGGCTCACTGCAGTTGACAATGGGAAGGTGAAGTTTGGGAGAATTTAGGCCAATTTAGGTGTTTTCTGTCATTCGAATGTCATTCTGTCATTCGAAAGGAAACCTTAAATAGCATTGCACATAATAATTGAGAAACATGTTTTTATAAAAAATTGTTTCTATTTTTTTTAAAGTAGTATTGCTTTTATAGTTGTGACTGTGTTGTTGCATTCCTAACATTCTGTCCCAAACTCTTTCAAGGTCAGCGAAATACAGAAACTGGATAGTCAAGTCAAGGAGCTGGTTGTGAAATCATCTTTGGAGGCCGAGCGTCTGGTTGTTGGCAAACTTAAGAAGGATACGTACATAGAGAATGAAAAGATCCATTCCAGCAGGCGTCAGGAGTTGATCAGCAAAATTGATAACATTCTCGATGCACTATAAGTTAGGATTTAAAAATTGGGGTGATGCGAGGGAAGAATGCAAGGCAATTGTATGGGTATACTGAGCCATACTAATTTAGAAAGTAAGAGAGCAGTAAATAAGTATGCCTGGTGTTTAACATGGGGGTGGGGAGGCTTTTTTTTCCTTGTAAACCTGAATTTGGAATTTGAGGTTTGTTACTTTGGGGCATGTTTGCATTGCTACGTGGAGGAGGTCGGATAAGGTCGGATACTATGTTGGCTTAACACAACTTTTGTCCGCCCATAAAGTTCCAAGTGTT
Organism: Pseudoxyrhopus heterurus; assembly: GCA_032468235.1. Lineage (NCBI taxonomy): Eukaryota > Metazoa > Chordata > Lepidosauria > Squamata > Pseudoxyrhopus > Pseudoxyrhopus heterurus. The sequence goes on along the minus strand of JANHJO010003390.1, from coordinate 175,938 downwards.
AATTATTATGACTTCTGAGTCTGTTGTAAAGTCCCCTAATCACCAGTAGAGAAACATGCACACAGGTCCTCTTTGGACACTGGATATCTCAGAAGACAATAAATACAATTATTTTTTTCAAATGTTTGATGTCAAATCTTTTTCTCTTCCGTTTTTAATTTGGGGATGTAACTACGGATAAATAATTGAAAAGGGTTTTTGTAATACTTGTTGCACAGATTGCGATTTTTTTACATCTGAATTTTCTGAGCCTCTCGAATTTATAGCATCAGGGCAAGTGAAGAGTATGGATAAGATCAATTTGCTTATAAGCCTGTGCTTTTTTCTCAGACAGTTGGTTTCTTTGAGAAAACAAAACTTAAATAAAGACATACGGATGTTTTACTTCTGGTTTTAAATTTCTTATTTGGATATCTGAAAGTTTTTAGATTCTGGCACTGAACTGTAAATGTTATTTTCTTTTACTTCTATTTTCTTCCCTTATGTAAGAATTCCCAATTCTTGTGTTCCCAATTCTGTATGGATATTATGCTAAATAATATGTGCCGAGGATATGTAAGTAAGTTTCAATTGAAGTGCAGATATTCTTGGCTTGTTCAAAATTATGAAGCTGTTCTTATGTTCTCTTAACCAAAGTATTTTGAAAATTGAAAAATACAAAATGTGAAGATTAACCCAAAAAACAGCCTATTTCAGCTCCATGTAATAAAAACCTTTATGCCAATCAACAAAAGCCTCCCAACAGGCACAAACACAATACAGTAGCTGCCTTCTTCACAAGGCATTGGGAAGCATACAGCTTCTGTTAGGGAATATATAATCATTTCTTTTTAAAAAATATTTATATACCACTTCCTACTAAAAGGAATCTTGAAGTAATTTGAAAAGTAGAAATTCACTGTTCATTGTAGTCGAAGTGAAATTGTTCCTGAGACGTACTTTGTAGAAAAACGTTATATATTCAGAATTTTCACCTCCTGAGAATATTCTTTGACAGATTAACTTGTCAATTGATTGGAATCCCATCTTGTACAGCAGATGGCACCCTGGTTACCTCTGGCAAGGAAGACAGTATTTCATTTAAAAGTCAATCTCAATTTGATGTACATCATTAATCAAACTTAACAAACTCTGGTCCAGAAAAAGTTTTAATGCAAAAAAGAGTGCATAGTTTGTATCTTATTTCTTATTATACAACTGGACTGCAACGCCTAGCCCAATATGTATATATCAAATCAAAACTTTAGTATGGTCGAAGACCAGCATAGCTATCTGATCGATATATGAGAATAATTGTGTAAAGCTGTCCTTCAACAAGCCAAGGAATGCATGGGCATTAAATATGTGTAATGAATTTCACAGTCCATGCTACCTTCATAGGATTGTAAGCCCTTTATTAAATTTTTAAAGCTTTCTCATTTCTAAATACTGTAAATTTAGTTTATGTATTCATTTAAAAAAAATGAATCTTAGGGATACAGCGATTGAAAGCAAAATAAAAAGGGATAATCTTTTTGCCTCTTAACAATAAATACATAATCAGGAGCTAAGGCACAACCACAAGCACCTATCAACAGAGCCATCTTATGGATTCTGCCACACGTTCACACCTCCATGCCTGATGACATAGCCACATCTTCAAGCCCTTGCAAAAGGCCAACAAGATTGGAGCTAATCTAAACTCTGGGGGGGAGGATGTTCCAAACAGCCGTTGTCATGACTGAAAAATCTCTTCTCGGGTCCTGTAAGATGATACTCTTAATAGGTGGGACTGGTAGCATGGCTTGTCAGATCTGGGCAAATGCAATTGGAGAGAATTGGTCCATTAACTTGGTCCCATGCCGTAAAGGGTTTACAGGTAACCACCAGCACCTTGAACTGAATTCAAGCATAGTCTCAACCTGTGGAGCATGCAAAGCAGAAGGGTATGCACAGAATGAGGAATGCTCAATAATTCTTGGAAAATTTGGAAAGCACTTGATATTTCCAGTGCTTATGAGAGCAACCATAGTACAGAAAAATAAAGCAAATTCAAAAAATCCTCAAACTATAGGTCTATTAAAATAGATACAGCAATAACTTGCACAAATAAACAGCTGCAGATATGTGCTGTTCTCTCCCCTCAATTCCTTAGTGGAGCATGAAATAATTGTTTTCCTAAGTAAAAGTGAATTGAATTTGAGAATGGGTAAAAGGGATTGAACTCAGGGCCACTTGTTTCCAAGAAAAAAAATGTGGGCATTTCATTAACTATCCCTATGTAGCCTTTATTAAGGTATCCACAAATTATCAAAAGTAACAAAATTTAATCTTTTTAATCTTAATTGTATATTATTTTCTTTTTCTTTGAAGACATTTTCCACTTTTATATAACTATATATGTTTTTGACAAATAAATAAATAAACATTTTCTTTGCAGTAGGAGCCATAGTGGTTAGAATGCAGTACTGCAGGCTAATTCTGCGGAATGCCAGCAGTTCGGTTCTCACTGGCTTAAGGTTGATTCAGCCTTCCATCCAAGGTCGGTAAAATGAGGACCCAGACTGGGGGAGGGGAAAATATGCTGACATTGTAAACCACTCAGAGAGTGCTGTAAAGCACCATGGAACGGTATATAAGTCCAAGTGCTATTGCTAATGCTATTTTCTTTGCAATATCAATGTTCATCAGCCATTCTGGGTGTAAATTTTTAAAGTTGACATATGTAGTCCACATCTATGGTCTTGAAGAAGTATTTCTGGTTGGTATTTTATCAATATTTGCAGTATTCTTCAACAGAGGTAGTATTAATCACCCTGCTGTAGGAGCCTAGCAAAGGTATTTGCAATTGATTTTGACTTCCAGGTAAGAATCAACACAAACAAGGACCTTAGAATACGCTAATATCTTGTCAGGTGATTATTACCCATTTGTGATTTGAGTATGGCTGCAACCTGAAGTGTTAAACCATGATGTTTTGATATTCATGGGCTCTCAGATGATACTTGTTGTCCTTTTAAATTTGAAATAACCAGCATGCTGGTCCAACCCTGCAGCCCTCCACAGAGGGGACACACTGGTTCAAGAAGATGAAGCTTGAAGAAGTTTCTTGCCAGTCAAAGTTCATGTTGCAAACAGCAAACCCTGCTTTCTGTGGTTGAACTTCTATAATTGAAATCCAAAGCACCATTCTAAAAGGCTTGGATTCTAGACCATTCACCACTTTCAGGTTACCATGTTGCACTAGGCTCAATAATACACAAAACAACTTCTTGAAAATAAAGCTTTTTTTTTTTACCTTTCTAATCAACCACTCTCCTATGATAGTAACTGCATAATTTTGCAAAGTAAATGTTTATTTTGAAGATGTGTTTTTCTGGATGCCACATTATCAATGATCATGATGATGATCCATCACGCCTGTTCCCCTCATGTTAACATAGGTAGATTTTCTCCATGATGATCTGTCCCTGTCCAATTCTTTCAGCATTTCCTCTCTGCACTCATTGTTACAGTAACTGAGTCCATCCATCTTGCTGCTGATCATTCTCTTATTCTCGTTTCTTCTACTTGTCCCGGCATTATACACTTCTCCAGAGAACTAGGTTTTCCCACAATGTATCCAAGGAAGAATATTTCAAGCCTGACTCTTTGTGCCTTGAGTGAGAGCTCTTGGTTGATATGTTTGATAATTTGTTTGTTGTTTTCTCAGGATTCTTCAACATTAGAGTTCAAAAGTATCAGAATTCTTTCTATCCTATCCTCCTTCCAACTTTTGCTTCCATAAAGTATTACAGGGAAAACCATTGCCTGCATGATCCTGCTTTTTTGTAGATATAGATACATCACATTATCTGAATATCTTTTCCAAGGCCTTCATTTCTACTCTTATCAAATGTTAGTCCATTCTGTATTTTTCTTTAATGTTGGATTTTTACCACTGATTTTTTAAAATTAAGTGCCAACAAACCAGTTTTAACTTTTAGTGACCACAAAGATAGATTTTTGTCTAAGATTATTGTTGATAGCGCTAAAAAATACAAAAAAACTATCCCTCACTTCAGTATCTTCACTGTCAGTTCTAATTCCTATTTCCAGGAACTCTGGGGAATTGTGCAACATCTACAGTGCATTTTACCTGAGGCTGCCTTTCAAGGCTTTACAATTAATAGAGATAAGTTTATTTTATAATTAGACCTTAAAATAGAGCAAAGCAAAGGGAAGGTAGAAATGGAAATGAATTAATGTATAGTAAAACTCCTCATAAAAAGTTATTGGTGGGAGGAAAAGATAATTAAATTATTTTATAATTATTACCTGAGATTAAATAACTTTAGGCTAAAGAAGACTTCAAGTAGCTTTTTTATATTTCCCATTCCATGTCTATTAAGTATTTCAAATCATTTCTAAGCAATATTATTTCTTGAGTGATATTTTTCTGCATATATAAATTCCCTGTAAACTATTAAGCCCAAACCTGCTAAGCTACCATAAAATTGCTGACATAATGTACCTATTGGTCACATCCCAACACTTGTTGCATTCGTTCTCTTAGAGATGAATCTAGAACTTGAGATACACCATTGGGCATAGGGACAGCTTTAATATAAAATCAAAATCTAAACCCTTTGCGACAGACTACATGCAAGATAGTTTTCAGCAGCGAGATCTTCCAAGAACACGGCTTCCTCATGACTCAAGTTATGTTTCTCATTTCTGCAAATGGATGTTTTCATCAAGTTATCATTCTCCAGTGCCTCAGGATTTGCTTGAGCGCCAACTATGGCTTCCCAGCTATTTAGGCACTAGGTTTTGCACCCAAATTCTTTGGGTGAAGAATGAGGCTTGGGCATCATAGATCCAAGGCATGCAAGGTTATATTTCCTTTGGCTGCTCTTAGGATTGTGTGAATCCAAGCTTCCTCCTGCAGCAGGAGGCCCAGGCAAAAATGTACATTGAAGGAGAACAGAGTTTCTCTGTTACCATCTCCACTGAGCACGTAAGTAGGTAATACGGTGAATTGTGACATTTTTTTTTTATTTCAGTGAAAGAATGTTATTAAGACATGCATTTATTCATAGGCTGGATAAGAACAGGCTGCTCAAAGAGCTTGTTGAGATATAGGAGGTGGAAGGGAAAGAAAGTGGAAAAAGAGGAGCTTACAGATAAAGGCATACTTCAGACTTTCATAGCCAGCAGGAATTTGATCTGAAAGGCCTATGACAGGCTGCAAGTTGACAGTCAGAGCTGCCCCACTTACGTGACAGACACAGACCTGGTATCCCCAACTTGACATGGGCGAGATGCCTTGTGGAGACATATAATACCCTTGTCACTTTCTCGGATAACAATAGAAAATTTGTGTCTTTTTTTTTGTAAACAAGCAGAAGTGGAGGAGAGAATGGAAGGAAGAAGCGGTGAACTGGGGTGCTAAGAAAAAAACATGGGTCTCATTTTCCAGAGCTTCAAATTAACACTGGAATTATGAGGGAAAGGAAAATCAATGTAAAATGAAGCAGGTGGGTTCAAGAAAAATGCCTATTTTTGAAGAAATACCTAAATTTGTTCTTACAAGGGTTAGATTGGATTTTTTTTCCTTGCGTGGCATTAAGTCAAGCCTAAAATTCTTACTTCTCCATAACTAAGAGAATAATTGAGCATGCCATTTTAGCCTTTCATTCCCTCCTTCTGGCTAGATAGGAAGATATTAATATTATTTACAACCTTCTGAGAGTCTGCATTCTCTCCTGCCTCGTGTGTTTGTGCATTGCAGCATAATCTTTAAGTCTACTTGAAACATTACATTGTCTTTTGTAATCCATTTTCACTTTGTTTATGAAAGGGCAGAAGGGCTAAAACCTCTCCTCATACACCTCTATGTTATATGAGGGTTATATCAGGGATATATTTTTATTGTTTACTTTTTGCCCTTTTGATTACCAAAAAAAGTCAACACAGGTTCTGAGAGCGCTATCTCTCTCCCACCAGTGAAGTGAGGGAGTGGAAGCTATATGAAGTGGCCTCTTGAAGATATGTTGTGGCAATTGGAATTATGTAGCCACTGTCCCAACGCAAGGGGTTGGGCTAGCATGCGAAGATCTGGAAGTCTTTTGGGAGGGGAGGTATGAGATCCTTCTACCCTACGTTCCACTACAGTCTATAATTTCTCTTAGTATTTAATGCACAAGAAAATCACTCAAACATTAGCATGGACACTGAGTCAAGGAAACTGTGTAACTTGTCCCAGTGATCCTGATGTGAAGGATGTGGGCACCCACACAGTGCATTAAGTAAAGCACAAGACCAAAGTTCTGTTATTTCTTATAACTCCTTCAGTTCCAAGACAACTGGATTCCTTCACAACCATAGAGTTTTTCCAATGCATTCTCAGCATTCTCTCTTCTGTCTCTGAAATATCCCAAAGCCTTCCAAACTGTTTCTGTTTTCAACTTATGCAGCATCTAGCAATCAGAACATAAAAGAAATCCACCACAGATTTCAGCTGGAGTGAAACGATGTGATTCACTAGGATTGGAGCATTACTTGCCGTAATGAATGCGGGTTGTTGGTAGCTTTCATTCTCTGTTCAATAATTTAGGAATGTACAGTATGTATGTTTGTATGCATGTATGTGCATGCATGTGTATTTGGGGCAGTTGCATGAAATCAAAGGTATATTTTGAAGCAGTTGCTTTAAAACAAGAATATTTAAAGATATTACTTTAGTTACATTTGTATTCATTTATCAAAATATAAAATACAGAAATACAAAGAAAAATGGGAATAATGGGAAAAAGGGGGAGAAGGGAAAGAGGAAAAAGTGTAAGATAAAAGGGAAAAAAATAAAGAAAAGCATTGACTTCTGACTCTTTTTGACACAGTAGAACAAAGTAATAACATACAACCTCAACTTTTTTCTTTTACATTATAATATACTGAATACTAGCTATTTCTGTAACAACAAATCTATCTAATCGGCAAAAAGGCAAAAATCAAAGTTTCATTTTTTTTCCATCTCAAGCACAAAGTCCAGAAGCAGTTTCCAAATAGAAACAAAATTAATTGTATTCTTTTCTTTAACCAAAACAGTCAATTTAGCCATCTCTGCTAACCCCATCAACTTTTGCAGCCATTCTTCCATTGTAGATATTCCAAAATATCCCTCAATTGTAGTACATAGAGTGCACATAATATCACCATACATAACATCAAAGTTCCAAATTATTTTTAAACTTCTCTGCTAATTAAGCCCAAAAGAAAAATCTCTGGTTTTATCTTTATATTCCCTTTAAGAATCTTCTATATTAAGATGTGAATCCTGCTCCAATATTTCTTTGCTTTGTCACAAGTCCACCATAAATAAAAATTTTATTTTTATTAATTTATTAAGACCGTACTCTTTCTATCTTGTGGCAAGATCTAAAATACAGATTTCGCAGTCATAATACGTGGACTAATTTTTACTCTTCTTGATTTTGTTTTTCTCTTGTTATCTCTCTTTTTTTTTTTGCATCATGTCTAATGAAGAGTTTTCAAAAATTCAAAAGTCTGCATCCCTTTGATGACTATTTGGCTGGCATTAAGGGTAAATATTGCCCAGTGCAATTTTGCAGGAGATGTCTCTTTGGGCATTTGTGATTTGCTCGTCCAGCCAAGTTGCCAGTCAACTGCCGTGTGGGCTCATTTACTGTTTTGTGACTTGTAGGATTTTATCTGCTGAAACAAAAGGAAGGGAAAAGAGTTCATCCCTTGTCCAAGCGGCCTCCTGTCTTTCGGAAAAGTGTCAGGAAAAGTACAATTGGTTTCATGCATCTTTGATGGTGAGAGATCATTTGTGACAGTTTGTCCACATAGGCAAAAACACATGCTTCAGTTTTGTTTTGAAACATACAGCCTAATTTTCCTTTCCGTTTTTGTGGCTACTGGAACTGCTCTGAATTTTAACCCAGCAATTTTCTGGGTGCTTTTGCAAAAAATAAAAATATTTGGATTAAGGGTCCACTAGGCTTTATACACAACCTTCACTTGCTCTGCGAGAAAAAAAATAGGCTGTTTTTCTTTTTTCATCCCTCAGGTGATGTTATGATACCACTGCCCCCAAATCTTATAACCTGAACCAGCTACCAAAAAAAAATTGTCTACCTCTCACATCTGGATGTGACCAGACATGTCTTGTAATCTAAAAAAGGATCAAAAACATTCTTGCTCTTTTTTCCTGCTTTCCATTTGTGAGCATAGATATCCAAGAAATGTAAATCACCACACCCACGTAAATCACTGTACTAAAAAACCGGATACTTACATGACAAGGAAAGAGATGAATAATGGGATGAGCTGAGATAGTATATCTAAGCTGTCTGGTTCCCTTGAGTCTGCCTTTGTAACTTAATGGTACTGCATTGCAAGAAGCAACTAGAAACAGAAATCTTCCTTAGAGTAAATCTGAATGGCAGTGAAATAACAGGACCAACTGAGGATGGCCCATCGTTCACTTAAGAACAGACCCTGAGGTAAAGGAGGCAGTCGGAATCATGATACTGATTTCTCATGTATTGGAAATAATGGATTTTATTGTTGTTGTCTTTATACAAGAAAACAACATACAGAAATGATGAAGTGTAGAAGGCGATTGAAAAGATCCCAGAAGGATTTTTTCTGGGATCCACACCCATTTGCACCACTCAGGTGACTCTAATGAAACAGATAAACCTCCAGGTGGCCTTAATGACTCGACTTGCTAAAAGAATGCAAATGACCGGCTGTCTTCAAGGAGTATAAATCCTTCTATTCCCCACCATCCAGTCAGAACTGAAGAAGTTTCTTGGATGAGAAGTGAAATGTCTTCAAAGAAAAACCAGAAAGTCCAGTTGCCTCTTGAAAAAAGCACCTTTGGGACAGGATTACATTAGTAATCTATTCTATATAGGCTGGATTGTAGTGAAAAATAGTTTTGCAGCATGTTACTTATTTTCCATTAGTGCAGACTCTGAGACAATTCAACCTTTGGATGCCTTCAATAGAATGGTCACAACCCGAATAGCAGACAGGCAATTACCACATCTGTATCAGGTAAAATTAGATATAAAAATCATGGAAGCTCCTTGGTCATAATTTATCACTTTTAGAAGTTTCTGATAATCCTGCCTCAATATAGAAACAAGCACTGCATGATCCTATTCTTTAACTACACTCATGGAAATATGACTCCTATAATTGAGTTATATTATTTTTGATTGGTTGCATAGTCAGGCAGAGGTTTAGACTAGATTTGGCCTTTCTATTCAGTACTGAGTCCTTCACAAAAACCTGTAATAGGAAGATATTATTTATATGTGTTAAAGGCATTGTTGCAGGTTGTAAACTATTCCAAGTAAAGATGCCTTTTACAATTGATTGATGGTGATTTTGTCAATGCCGATGCTATTCAGCTCAGGTTGTTTTGGGATTGCAAAGTATCTACCACTATTGATACTATCTTTGCTTTCTTTTGCCACAGTTGTTCTACTTCTATTTGAAGTTCTTTGTATTTTGTGGTTTTCTCCAGTTCCTTCTCTTCTACTCTTCTGTCTCCAGGTACTGCCACATCCACTTTCCAAACAATTTTGTCTTTCTTATTGACAATTTTTAAGTCTAAGGTATTATGTGGAAGAAGCTTGTCTCTTTGAATTCTAAAGTCCCAGTGTCAACTCTGAAGCTGACCAGGTTGAAGCCATCTTTTCCTGACTTATAGTTGCCATGAACTTTGAAAGGGGGAAGGGAGGAGGGAAGCAGATAGACCGGCTACCAGTCAAAACAAAAAGTTTTCTTGTGGGAACCAAGGTCATCCCAACAGATGGCAATGGAAGGAGAGGAGTGACCAAGCAGACTCCCAGCTACCTTTATTGGACAATGTGACTGGTGACACCTGGTGAGGGAAATATTTGCTCTTTTGATTAGGGGGGGGGGAATGTAGGTTGGTTGGTTTTCACTAGCTTTGCCAATATGATATGTCCAATGAACACGTTCATTGAGGAATCTACCTGCCTTGGAGCTTTTGGTGGATACATTACTCAGAACCCTGACACCCAGAGTTTTATTTTCTTCTTTTTTATGTCTATGTTGTGGTCCCATCAGTTCTTGCTTGTAGACAAATGATCATCATTATTATTATTTGATAGTAACATTCCAGTCTAAAAGAATCAGTCATATGGATATGATACATAGGTCTAGTTTTTCTTTTTTGAAAAATTCAAACTTGCCAAATGACAGATTTTAAAAAGTGAACAAATACAGGAAAGTATGTAAAAGCCTTCACTTTAATATATATTTGGACATTTTTTATTAATTTTTTTCTTTTTCAGCATAATTGTAAGGCTGCACCCATCTGGAACTAATTTGAAAATTGGAGATTAGTGGTCAGAAAAAAAGAATTGTTCCAATCATATAGAACATTATATAAATTCTTTCTCTGAGCAGGTTTCCAGTTAAAAAGCCATTTCTACCTGTCTGTCAGTGACCAAAATAATAATGTTTTAACCATTAAGTTCTTAACATATAATTACTATCATATTAATCCATTTACATAAATGGAATAGATTTGCAGATTTCTTTGCATAGATGGGAAATCTCTATTGAGCATGTGAATATCTCTTTAATGAATACTTTATTCTAAAATAACTTTATAAATTAAGCTTGTGTGGTTGCAAGTTTATCTCCTATTCAGAACTGATCAGTTCTGATGTAGTTAAGAGTTTTTCTTAGACAAAAAAGAGGCCTTTTTTCCTCTTGTGCATTGTTATAGCAATAGCAATAGCATTAGATTCATATATCGCTTATCAGTGCTTTACAGCTCTGTCTAAGCGGTTTACAGAATCAGCATATTGCCCCCAACAATCTGGGTTCTCAGAAGGATGGAAGGTTGAGTCAACCTGGAGCCTGGTAGGATTCAATCAGCCAAAGTACTGATCGGCAAGTCTGCAGAGTAGTCTGCAGTACTGCATTCTAACCACTGCGCCACCGCAGCTCAGTGATAAGTTTTTTTTTAAAAAAATTAAGTTTATTCAAGCCTGTATAACTAAAAGAGGATAAAGTGAAAAAAAAAACAGTAGGAAAAAGTGGTGGTGCTCATGGTTAATAGCATAGGTGTGACCTGCCATCTTTTCTTTCTTCACATTTAATAACAAGATACTTCTGTACTATTTCTGAAGACATGTACAAATGTTGGCAGATTTAAAAAAAATGAATCAAACACAATTCTTTTCTTTCCCAGCAATGCTGCCAATTTTAAACAATATATCCACAAACAGTGTGGAAGGTACAGTTTTGTATCAGGTAGCTTTTATACAAATTATTTGTTTGCTTTTCCCAAGGTCATCATCTCAATATTTTTCATCTGTCCATTCATTTGTCAATTCACCTACTGCCTCTTAGAATCAATTAAAGAAGATAGGAAAGTACTCTTTAGACTAAATTATGACAGTTACTCTAGTCCAAAAAGAGTAATCTTCCAACCTTGAGAACAGACAAAATCCTGGGCTATGCAACAATAACAACCACAACAACAGCAACACACACACACACACACACAAACACATCTCCTTTCCATAAAAAATGGAATAGTTATTACACAAAAATGTGTATTTTATCTCTGGAACATATTTTATTTATTATTTAGGCATATATGCTGCAACCATCACTACCAGCTCTGAGTGAAATATAAACTGCTTTGCAAAATATATGAACGTATAACATGTTCTTCAGAGCTGAAGAACTAGCAAAACTCTAGTTATCACAAAAAGGAACATTCGGTCATGTACTGAAAAGTTTTTCATTTTTTCCTTATTCTGCTTCATGACAAGGACATTTTTTCATTACCATTTTGCTCTTATTTCCCAAGGTCAAAAGGCATTGTGGTAAACTTTTTATATATAATGTTCAGCCATCTTATATATACAGTAAGTTAATAATGAGGTCCGCACAGCCTTTCTTTCATGCAAATCCATAAATCATGTATTTTTCAGTTCTGGTGTCAGCAAAAAGTCTTTAAAGAGTTACCAGAGCTTTATACAAATATCCTTATTTTAAACTTGGTCAAACGAACCAAATTTATGTTCCTTCCTGAAAATCTTGATCTTTAATTCATTCAGATGTTGTAGTATTTATCACTCTTCAGTTTTTCCTTTTATCCATCCCAGAGGCTTCTTCAAAGCTTTAAAGAACCTCTTTTGTAAATCCAGTAAAAAGTTATTATCCAGGTCATTTTCTTAGTTTATCCTTGTATTTCAACTTTGATTTTCAAAGCTTTAATCAACTTCTTTTGTATATCCAGCAGAAAATACTTATCTAGGTCATTCTCTTGCTTTGTCATTTGCGTTTCCATTTTAGATGCCTTGCTGGTCTTATAATCCACAAGGCTTTTTATTATTATTATCCATAATTTCTGGTTTTAATATTTCTGTATCATGCAAAATTTATTTCACATTTGTCATTCCTTCATTAATATCTCTTGAGCATAAATATCCATTAAAGCTGACATCATTTCTGATTTTGTAACTATTAATTTTTGGCCTTATTCTTTAAAAATCTCCTGGAATATTTCAAAAATTATAATGTTTTAGGTCATTTTGTAAATCTCTGTATTAACTGAAAACGAAAGGCAAGGTAACACTTTATTCCCCTTTTTCATAACTGCCTGGAATCCTTAGTATCCTCCAGTGTCATGACTTAAGATAGACAAAACAATTTGGTCTCCATAAAGAGCTGCTTATTTTATACAATTATTTCCAAAATCTTACATAGTAAAAATTTTAATATTTCATATTTGTCCGAACCTTTAATTTGTTTATAATTTTCTCATATGGTCTTATTTAGCTTTATGCTGTTTGTTTCCATTTCTTTAAATTCTTTAATCTATGGTTACATTTTTTTTTCTTTTGTAGGAATGAAGGTGAACTCATTAGGTGGACTTTTCAAATTTGACATTCCAAAGGTCTCTAATAATCTTAAAATAGGAAATAGACAATTTCCAAAAGTGATCAGAAAGAGAGATTAGAGAACTAAATCTCTCCTGGTCTTTTGCCCTTTTGTCTTTCTTGTTCGCTTTTACTTCCTTTTGTCACCCTTGTCCTCCCATGCTTTATATATTTATAAATATATAAATAAAAACTTTCTATAGTGGTCATATAGTGGTCATATTCAGGATTTTAAAATTAGCTTAATATAATGTATCAAATCTCAGAATTTGAACTGTGTCTTTATTGATGTAAAAGACAACCTGTATAATATGGTAACACAGAGATAAAGTTTGACTTATTTAAAAGCTTAGTTACAGCTATTTTCATTTATTTATCATTAGTGTTGGATCTTGTTTTGTTCCTTTTTAAAAATCTGTAATCACATTTTTTATTGTTTGCAATTATATTAAAGCATACACACACAGAGAGAGAATGCTCAAATTATTTCATATTTTTAATGTTTTTTTTTCAGTATAACACATTCAAGACAGTCAAAAATCTAAATAAAAATATAAACAATTTAAAATGAGTAGCTAACATTATTTCCAAACAACAACTGATTTTTAAATCCTTTTCATTAAGTATTGTATAATGAATGGGGAGTAAACCATGGAAAAATATCAGTTTCCAATATTTTGTTTTACTATGTTTCTCATGCAATAACAGTGCATTTAAAGATGATCTTCAAGCAAAAGAAAAGCTTCTTTCAGAGACTTGCCGGTTGCTATTCCTTCAGCCAGACCATTGCTCCTTGCAATGGACAAGAAAAACCTTTTGATCAAAGGTTAAAGCCTCCTGCTATTCTTCTCTTGATGTCACTTCTCTATCACAAACATGATATGTTTTCACTAGTTCAATAAAAAAAAACAGATTTCAATGGGAGTAACTGAAGGTGTAATACTGGACAGACCATAAAATAAAAATTTGCGTAACTTATTGAAGTTTTCTGAAGCTGCAGATTACGATCCTATTGCTTCCCATAACCCTTTTTGAACCATACAGATACTAAAATCATATCAAAAAAATTCCATAGAAAAATAATCAGAATTGGAGAATTATTTGCTTACATTGGGTTTTGTAAGCAAATGTTTTAAGGAACTGCATAGAAGCATACAGTTTTCACTGTTCTGATTCCTATCCTTTATTCTTTTTTCACCACAAAGTGAAAAAAAAAATCTGAAAATATTGGTCCTTGTAAGGACAATGTATTCTTGGAAGAGGTCTCACTGCCATGCTGAAAATTTAAGCTATAGCCCTTAATTTAGATATTCCCCATCCTTGTGTTACAAGGAATAGGAATCTGTTTTTTCAAGTTTGAAATCCTACCCCATCTCATTTTTGCAATGATAAAGACAGTAGCACTAGAAAAAGTCACACATATTTAGGAATTTTGGAAGCTTATAATTTATTATAGAACCAAGTTAAAGAATGTACTTCAACAAATACATCAAATGAGTTCAAAAAGTTGAAATCAAAGTTAAAATGGAGCAACTATGAGAAAACAGTATCTGGACAATCCCTGTTATTGGATATACAGCAGGAATACCTGACTGGACCCAGCTTGATTTCTTGGGTTAGAAAACAAGAAAACTAATGACAATCTACTGTGCTCTACAGCAGAAAAGCAATATTGATCAGCTGTATTTGCCAATAGCCGAAGGGGGCAGAAGACTTCTGCATGTGAAACAAACTGTGGAGGAAGAAAAGTGTGGTTTGAATAACTACATCAAGAACAGTGAAGAACTCTTATTGAAGGAAGTCAATCAAGGAAAGCTTTTGAAAATAACAAAGGTAAAGGCTGAGTATATAAAAGAAACAATCAAAAATCTAGTTGCTAACTGGAAGAACAAGCCAATGCATCATCAATACTTGAAGTATATAAAAGGAAAAGCCAATAAAAACCCCACATGAAGCTACTTGAAGTCAGGAGTTTTAAAGAAAGAAACTGAAGATTTTATTTTAGTAGCTCAAGAATAAGATTTGCTCGCTAATTGCATGAAGGTGAAAATTCAGCTTGAAATGAAGAACAGCAAATGTTTCCTTTGTAGTGAAGTGGATGAAAGAATTGATCAGAGGTTGCACCAAAATTACACAAACTGAGTACAAGCAGCACCACGTTGTCAGAATTACTCATTACAAACTTTGCTAAAGGTTTGGATCTGAATGTAGTAAGAACCAGTGGGACTATTATGTTGTGAAGCCTTTGAATAATTAGCAGGCTAAGAATCTATCTATCTATCTATCTATCTATCTATCTATCTATCTATCTATCTATCTATCTATCTATCTATCATCTATCTA
>JANHJO010003390.1:133149-144489 GCA_032468235.1 Pseudoxyrhopus heterurus | reverse complement strand
AGAGCTGAAGAAGCTTCTTGGATGAGAAGCGAAACGTCTTCAAAAAAAATAAATAAGAAAGCCTCCTGAAAAAGCACCTTTGGAACAGATTTCTGAAAGCATATTTATCTGAATTATGTGATGCAGTTCCCTGCTCAGAAAATCTACCCAAAGATACATAAAATGTGTATTTTAAGGTAAAATATACTTTGCTTTAGGCATACTTTAACAGAAAATATGTTCTGAAATACTGAATACTTTTAGAAATCCATTGAAAATCATACATTTTAATGTAACGTTTGTTCTGCTTTTTAAAAAATGTGTAAATAAATCTAGAGAGATGGGACAGTTTATGAAGGAACTGATATGAACTTCAGCCATCCTTTTTGACTAACGTATTGTTTCATTTTGCTGTTTGGTTCTCAATCATTATTGCATACTTACTTTACATATATTACTTCTGTGCCAAGGAATTCTCAAGCTTTAACTGGAAGACAATAAGGAATGTCTTACATATTATGTATTTAATACATATTAAAGTAGTCTGTACAGTACTCTTTTTCCAAAAGGAACTACAGGTGTTTGTCGTGCTCACTGAATTAGACCTTGTGATGTGATATTAGGAGTCATTATCACATATTAGTTACAACAACCAAATGGAAGCTGCTGTGTTAGACTCTTGAGGTTGGTTTTTTTTAGGGAGTTTATATTTAAAATTGAATCTTCAAGACCTGCTATGCATCCATTATAGTACAGCTGTCTTAAATACATACGGAATTCAACCTGTATTCGTTCAAGCCATCTGTTCTTCATCAGTGAAGATCAGTGGTGGGATTCAATTTTTTTTACTACCGGTTCTGTGGGCGTGGCTTGGTGGGCGTGGCTATGCAGCCAGCCAATCAGAGGTGGTATTTGCCGCGGTCAGCCAATCAGAGGTGGTATTTGCTAGCTTTCCGAATTATCACTACCGGTTTTCCGGAACCTGTCGGAACTGACTGAATACCACCTCTGGTGAAGATGGAGAACAAGGTAAAATTGTCAGAAGCAGCATAGTGTCTTTCTAAATCTTTTCTATCCAGAGATGGCTTAAAGAGAAGGGGATGTTGGATCTGCAGCCATTTTCTGCATCCTCCTCATCTTCCACATTATTTCAACATGTGGCTTATTGCACTGACTGTCCTTTCAGATTGGATTGGTTGACAATGAAACAGGATTCTTTTTTAATGTTTACCCTGCTGTTCCCTGAGACACTCCCATCTGAGATTTGGAACAATTTGGTTGTTCCATTTTGATTCCTTTCCTAAGCTGGATACTTGCTTGATTATACAAGGTAGGCTGTGGTTGGCCAGAGGGTAGGTGAAAAGGTCCTTGACATGCTTAGTTTATCTTTTCAACAAAACTTTATACAGTTCGAATTGTTGTATTTGAACAGTTTTGTGACTTAAAATAGGTATTCTCAAGGAATACTCATGAGCTTTCCCCAAAAAAAACATGCTATCACTTTTGGGGATCCTCTAATCTGAATACAAAGGAACGACTGGTTTAATAAGACATATAATAAATGATATTACATATCATATTTGACATATTTGTCCTACCCATTTGGCCAAATTGTAGATTATAGTTTGAAACCTAGACTGCAATGCCAAAAATACTCAGCAGGGAATAATCGTCTTTGAACATTATGGGGTTAGTAAGTATGGTAAACATGTATGGAATCACACTATTCCTAGGTATCCCAGTGGCAAGCAGGAACTAAACTCAGATTTTTAGGGCCCCAATTCCCTGCATAACCGCAGGACTATATTCTTCCTCTTCTTCAGTGAAATGCAGATCTAGTAGGTTGAGTAAGAAGTAACCATGTTTGCATAATTGCTCTCCTTTTAATAGCAGGCAGGCCCCTTGGTAGCTAGCATGCTCAGAACTGATCATGGGCCAGCACCCTGTTCATAGATGGGGGGTGCATTTGGGGAAGTTGGTGTAAAGTTCTACCTGAGGACATTACCTTAAGGATGTGGCTGGGAAAAAAAAAATAGGTTGCCAAGGCGGTCTTTTGTCCTGGGACACCTCTTACTTGTCTATCATCATTTCAGCTTCTCTTCTTTGAGGTTTGTCTTCATCAGATAAACCTGAACAGGAAACCAAGGGGGTGGGGAGTTACTTAATCCTACCAAACATTCCTCTTTTTAGGATCTGGAAAATTACCATAAAAGGCAGTAGCCAACTAATCCTCAGAGCTTGAGAGGAAAGACCTTTCCTTTGATACCTTCCTGAGCTCATCAGAGCATCTCTGGGGATGAGATGAAAGGCTTTGTCTTCTCCTTGTCATGTTCTCAAGTCTCCTGGGAATCTCTATTTTCACTCTGGAGAATCTACATGGGGGTGAATGGGCGGATTGAAGTCCATTACAGTAATGTATTTGGTTGGTCAAATGCCACCTTTCCTCTTTTTTTGATATCTGTGTGGTTTTGTCTAGAAAATATCCTACACCAGGTGTTATTTGTATAAAAGGAAAGATGGCCATGGAGGTGCATTTTCAACTATAACAGGAAAACGAGTCTATGATGATTCTAGTGCAGGAATAAGCAAATTTGTGTCATCCAGGTATTTTAGATTACGGTTCCCATGAGTCTCTGCCAGCATGATGAATAGTCAATGCAGCCATAGCTCAAACAACTGAAAGGTACCATACTGCCTTTATCCGTTTTAAACTTCCCAGAATTGTTCTGAGAATGAGATGGGCAGTGTCTAAATTTGATAAATAAATTAATTAGCTGAACTTCCCACCAGTTCAAATCCCACCAGGCTCAAGGTTGACTCAGCCTTCCATCCTTCTAAGTGGGTAAAATGAGGACCCAGATTGTTGGGGGCAATATGTTGACTCTCTAAAACCGCTTAGAGAGGGCTGTAAAGCACTATAAAGTGGTATATAAGTCTAAGTGCTATTGCTATTTGGGTGACCAACTGGAGATAAATTACTTGGTTAGATTTTAAAAAGTGCACAAAAACTGTCCAACTTTATCAGGATGTTTTCTTCACCCAATTCCCCTTGCAATTCTTACCCTCAAGCTATTTGGCTTACACAGTCTAGTTCCAGTTCCAAGTTTATTTCTGGTCTCAGAATTTGGCTGGAGAAAAAATAAACAAAAGGCTTTGTGGGGAGAACCAGCTAGTGCCCATTTCTGCTCACAAGTGTTCTTTGCCTCTGTATTTGTTGAAAAGGGAAATATTTATGCTGTTGAAAACATTTAAACATTATGTTCTGCTGAAAATATTAATAATGTTCACTGCCAAGGGGAAGCCTCTAAGCCTGCCTAGAACCAGGTGGTTGCATACCAGGAGAGGAGCATAGCCTTCCAACTAAAAGTAGGCTTGGGATCAATGTTACATTTGAGCTGTAATGTTTGATCCAGATATTTGGTCCTTTAAGAATGATTCTTCAGACAACTGTAAGTTGGGATTGTTCCCAGATATTGCTTTTAGTATTCAATACCAGGAGTATCCCCATTCAAAAAAGAGATTTTCCTCCCAACTTTGTCTTTCTTTTTTGCTCAGGTCTGGTACGGAACATGAATCCATGGTGGAGCACAGTCTTTGCACAAAGAAGATTTTGGACTCAGTCCCCACCATCTCCAAGTTGAGCTGGAGAAAACTTCTGTCTAAACTCCTACAGAGTTCTTGTCAATCAATGACTTGAATGGATTTATGTGTGCCCCCAGGTTCATATTTTTCCAGATCCCAGAAGACTAGACTCTCTGCTCCAGCACCTGCCCTAATGGATCAGCCTCATTCCTCTTCAACGTTTGGATGGACCTGACTTTCCTGACCTTCTGCAAGGCTGTTAAAACCTGGCACCCCTCCAATCATTGTGTGCCTTATGGAATTAATCTGGGATGCCTTGGTTATTTATTTGTTTTTTTCTTTCTGTTAGTTTAATGGGTTCAGGTTTTTATACCCTGCCCAAAGTTAGGTACTTATTTTATTTATTAATCATTATTAATCGTTACTTTATTAATCACACATATATGGTCATTCATTTCAAAAGAAGCAAAAGCTTAGTGTTTAAGCATTAAGATGATACATAGGACAATTTACATAATACATAAGATGAGCAACTATATAAATTTTGATATAAAAAAAGAAACCAGAAAAACTTGCCATCACATGCTATTCTGTAGTACAGTGATGGCAAACCTATCACACCGCACCATTTTTGATGACATGCCAGGCCTCTGGATCCTCTGGAAGTTGCATAAGAAGGCCTTGTTCTCACACAGCCTCAGAGGCATCCAAAAATCACTTCAGCATTCTTATGCAATTTTCTGAGGCTCCAAAGGCCCCACCAGAACAGGGCCCTCTTGCTTGACTTCCAGAAAGCCTGAAGAGGAGGACCCAGAGGAGAGGAGGTCTGGAGAGGCCGTTTTTGTCTGTGGTGTGTGTATTTGTGTGTGTGTGTGAGAGAGAGAGGTTAGAGAGGGGGGGAGGGGAGAGAGAGAGAGAGTGAGTGAGTCAAGATAGATATTTTCTCAATTTTTGAAATTCCAAGCCAAAATGTTTTGCCATCACTGTTGTAGCATATATAAATTCTTAACTCTATTACTGTAATGCTGCAAGAGGAATCGACCAGTTTTTAATCAATTAGAAGGCAGAATGCAGGGACTCCATTTTCTTCATCCTAAATAGATAATCTTTCTTTTCATCTTCATTCTCCTCCCACTCATTTTTGGAAGAAGTTAATATCAGAAGGAGAGTTTAAAAATGAGAGATGATGCTGGGACAGCATCCCTTCTTTATTATAAAGCAGGGTAGCTGTTCTATAAAAGCTTCCTTTGGAACCATCCTGATTTAAGCAGCTTCTGAGATTCCTAAGTCAGCAGATTTCAAAGTAATGAAACTGAAAGATTGTTTATGTTTGCACTAAGCAATGCATTAGTAAGGAAGAGGGAGGGAGAGAATGTTACCATTGCACGATAAAGTACATAACATGTACTTTAACAAGTATGAGTCCTGTGAGGTAGGTTGGGCTATGAGAGAAGGACTGATCTAAAGGGCCCCAGAGAGCTTCATAGCTGAAGGCAGAACCCAGGTCTCTCTGTCCCAGCACCTTCACCACTATATCATGTTAGCATTTTGAAAAGGGGGGATAGGACTATAGACAAAGAAGGGTGTGTGTAGGTAGAGAGGGGGGCCGAATGAAATTAATGATGTGCTCAAGCTCCCCTTTGCCTCAGCGTGGCCCAATCAACTCTTGTTTTTGGGGTCTGGGGATCAAAACAAAGCTAATGATTTGATTCTTCTGCCTCCTTGGTCCTTGTTAATAATTAACCATAATTTCAACTATGTAAATGCCTATGAAAATAGATATCCTCTGGAGTGGAGAACTGGAGAAAAATACTATTATTGCTCCTAGTACTAGCACTACTGAGATGGAAGAGATAACCTGCTATATTAAGAAAACTAAACCACTCGTGTCAGGTTACTGGAAGTTGAATAGGTCCTGGAAGCTATTTTTTTTTTACACATAGCTTTGATTATAGGAGCATGTAGGTATTGGTGGTTAGAGAGACTATTTTTATACTGCAAGGGAAAACCCTCCCCTCCCTAAGCGCCTACGGTCTGACCCAGCGGAGACTCCTTTTCATAAACAGCAAGGTAAAGATCTGCTGTAAAAGTGCATGAAAATAATTGCTCAGGATTGGAGGATTTATTTGTTACACTTTTAATTCATATTTATGGTTGCAGTTGAGGTGAGAAAGCTAGGAAGAGCTTGTCAGTATCTTAATAAGCAGGTCCACCGCTTCAGTGAGGAAAAAGGAACACATCAGTGACAAGAAAGAAAACAAATGGGAGTTTATAAAAAAAACGAACTGAGGAAAAGTAGAATTGGGAAATACAGTAATGCTGCTAAAATGGATGCTTTCAGAATGTCCTTTGCAGAATTTACTGCAGCCTCTTATGTACCACTTGAGGGCGCACGTGACTAAATTATCTTGATTTTTCTCAGGTGGAAAACTTAGTGAGAAGTAAGCCTTGTCGGGTTGAGTCTTTTTTCACTTCGGAGTTCAAGTGCTAATTTCCCATCCTTTAGCTAGAAGGAAACTATATCGGAATGAAATTTGCTGTCACCAATAGTGTTCACCTGTATTGCCTCTTTTCCCCAGGTCAGCTGACTTCTCTCCAAGTTGATTAGATAATAAAGCCTAATAGATTTTATACATTTTGAAGCTGCCCTAAGATAGGGCCACCAGATCAGGGCTGAAAAGAATCAGATATCCATTCCAGAGCAACAGTGGGTTTTCCATTTCTCCTTGTAGTCATCCAGTGTTCTTCTAGTGGCTACGCTACACCGTTGTGTAGGGTCAGAAAAAAGTGGAAATGAAGACATGGATATTTTTTTGCCAGGTGAAGTGCAAGAAGTGGATCCTCGGTTTTGAAGTAGATGAAATGGTGTTACAAATAGCATCCCTCTACCGAAGAATATTTTTGTTGTATCATCCTCATACTTTGTTTGGCCTATAATTAATCTTTCTGAAGGAAAACTGGGTTGTTGTTTTTTTTTACTCTGATCCCTAACCTTTCTATTCGGTGCACAGTGTTCCCCTGAACATCAACAAAAATATCAAAGGATGGTACAAAGTTTCCTAGAGAAGTGCTAAGACTCTTTGTGAATCTGGAGAATGGTAGGGTTGAGTGATACATGTGGCTGTATTTTTCCACCAAGTAAAATCCAGATAATGATGTTTGTCATCCCTTGGAATAATGAGCTCTTCTGATAAACAAAGCAACTTTTTGAGACTCATCTCTGGCGGATGAAGAAGAGATACTAAATCTTCAGAATTGCCTTATTTTTATGCATGTATGTATGTATACAGTATATGTATGCATGTATGTATCTTATTAAGTTAAGGACAAAGTGAATGTTATAGTGAACAGAGCTAGGCTTAACTGGAGGCCTGATCTGAACCTTACTATCTTTTCATGTCCTGATTTCAATTATCCACATAATTACTCTGGCATTCCTTGTCCAACCTGAGGCACAATTGTGTTGACAGGTAGGGAGACTTAGAAAGATCATTTCCTGAATGAGGTGGAGCAGGAGAGTAGTCCTGAGCTCCAACAACACTTTCATTTTACTTTAAAATATTCTCAATATGTGTTGCTTTGCATTATCGTTGTTATTGTTCTTATTTATAATATGCTAAGTAAGGCCTCAAGATTTGTACGGTAGAGAGAATCTTCACAAGGGCCCATCCAGCCTACGCTAGACAAACAGTATGTGGCTTCGGTGAAGTGGATACTACAGTTGTTAAGTGAATCATTGTGGTTGTTAAGTGAATCTGGCTTCCCTCATTGACTTTGCTTGTTGGAAGATGGCTGGGATGATACCAATTGGCAGTCACACGACCCTGGGACATTGCAGCCATTGTATATACATGTGCCCAAATTTTGATCACATGACCGTGGAGATGGTGCGATGGTTGAAAATGTCAGGACCAGTTGTAAGTCCCTTTTTTTCAATACTGTTGTAACTTCGCATGTTTGCTAAACAAATCATTGTAAGTTGAGGACTATTTTACAGTGGTATGTAAGCAAATTTCGTAACCTGGACAATCATTGGAAATTGTGGTGGAATCTGGCAAGAGTTCCAGGCAGGAGTGAAGAGGCAAATCAGTCTTGAGTCATTAGTATGCAGAAGGAGGCCCAGAAGGAATAACCCTCCCTAAATCATTACAGTATTTACCTGATAGTTATGCAGAACGTACTTTAGTCTGGCAAGATTTCTGTCTATAGGTAAATAGCAATAAAGTAACTTCTTTGAGCAGTTCATCATGCTCTTTGCACCTGACAGAATGTATCCAGGGGAATTTAGAATAAAATTGGAGGAAAATGGTCTGATAACTGGAGGGAGAACAAAAAAACTTTTTCAGACAGGCAATTGTGATATAACTGAGGGCTCAGTATAATGACCCTCCCTGACCGTAAAGCCTCTCTTGCAGAAACAGGTATCTCAAAGGCATCAAGAAGGTTGGAATTGCCTCTGATATAGATTGTTGTTAGAGATCAGGGACAGAACACGGAGACATTTGGGGTAGTGTTTATCTTGCCATTGTTGTAGTTAGTGCTGGTCTTCAACATCCTTCTTTGGTGGATCGGGATGCAACTTCTTTGGGCTCATTGTGGGATAAGTTTTCCAACTTGGAGTTCTCTAGATCTGTTAAGATTACAATGCCCAAAATTTGCAGCCTCATCAACAGCGGAGCTAACTGGGAATTCAGGGAACTGTGGTTCTAACAAATCCAGAGGACAACAAAAAGTCACCCCTAACTCAATAGGATTCACACCTAGTCCAGATTTTCTGCCCGAGAAACAACGGTAGGGAAGAGTTGAGTTCTTCCTTCTTGGATCTCTGCATGAGGCTCAGATTCCGGCTTGGGTTTGGCAGCGTTCCATGCAGGGTCTGGCTCACATCTGCTGAAGTTCTGGTCCCCTAATGAAAAGATAAATGGCAGGCTCCCAACCTACTTACAACAGCCCAGTGCTGGAAAGGAGCAAGTCAAGTGGCTGCACAATCAAAGAACAAAGCCTCCCCTTCTGTGCTGGCTTTCAGGTTGGCGATCACTGCAAAGAGCTTTGTGTCAGTGGTGGTTGCCTTTGATGCGACTCAAATAGCCTTTTCTCTCTCCCCTCTTCTAATGTTTCTGGCACTCCCAGCCCTGCAGCACATTTGAGGCAAAGAATGTACCCTGTCACCACGGCTGCTTCCCTTTATTTGAAGTGTCTCACGGAGCTATCTCCCAAATGACATGCTTCTTTCAGTGAGAATTATTTCCCCCCTGCTTCTATCTGTCAGTGTTCACCCCCCCCCACCGTACGCCTTTCGGCCTCCATGCTCCCTGTATGTCCAAGCAGGTGTGAAGACAGGCCGGCCCTTTGTGCAGCAGCCTTTTCCTCTCCCTCCTTCCCCTGGCCCGCTTCCAAGCCTGTCACTTTTCTCTCTCCTCTGCCTTGTTTTTCACCAGAGCACCGGCCTCACTGCTCCTGTCACCTGGGCTGAGGCTGCCTGGCCCGTCGGCCGGCCGGCCGTGGGCTTGCTCTAATCTTGCCTTCCACAAAGGCATGCCTGTCACTCCAGAGGGTGAGGCATCTAAAAGTCCAAGCAAGCAGTGTAACATCCTAAACTCCAGGTAGGGGTCGATCCTGACCCTTGTTGGAAAGGCCTGGGGTGGCAAAAAGGAAAAGGGGCCCATGGGTGCTACTCCACATTTGCTCCCAATCCAGCCAGAAAAATATCTCCGCTGTTTAATGAACATAGTTAGTTCTGACTCAGGAAGAAAAGAGGTCCCCCAATGGTGCTATTGACTTCATCATCAAAAAACCTTTGATGATGCTTACTCTTCATCAAAGTACATGGAGCATCTTTCAGAAATTTAATCCAAATCATCATTGGTCGCCACTATGTAAAAAAAACTAGAAAGAGTGCAGAGAAGAGCAACAAAGATGATTAGGGGGCTGGAGGCTAAAATATATCAAGAACGGTTGCTGGAATTGGGTGTGTCTAATGAAAAGAAGGACTTGGGGTGACATGATAGCAGTGTTCAGATATCTCAGGGGCTGCCACAAAGAAGAGGGAGTCAAGCTATTCTCCAAAGCATCTGAGGGCAGGACAAGAAGAAGTGGGTGGAAACTAATCAAGGAGAGAAGCAACTTAGAACTAAGGAGAAATTTTCTGGCAGTT
This sequence comes from Pseudoxyrhopus heterurus, assembly GCA_032468235.1. Lineage (NCBI taxonomy): Eukaryota > Metazoa > Chordata > Lepidosauria > Squamata > Pseudoxyrhopus > Pseudoxyrhopus heterurus. The sequence goes on along the minus strand of JANHJO010003390.1, from coordinate 134,774 downwards.
CGAAAATTAATCAGTGGAACAACTTGCCTCCAGAAGTTGTGAATGCTCCAACACTGGAATTTTTAAAGAAGAGATTGCACAACCATTTGTCTGAAATGGTGTAGGCTTTCCTGCCTGAACAGAGGGTTGGACTAGAAGAGTTCCAAGATCCCTTCCATTTCTGTTATTCTATTTTCATTTTGTGCTTCTCTGCAGGTCTCCAGTCAACACTGAATATGATAGTCGAGAAAGGAGCCATTCGACATACAACAATAAAATGCAAACTCTAGGAGGATTTCTGTGGCCTCTTGTATTGCACTTTGCTTCACAATATTTTACAGTCTTATAGAGAGAAAGTTAAACTGATTAACAGAAAATGCTTAGTTTGAAATTTTAAAAATATTTCTCTTGTTTTCTAGTTAGCAAAGACAAGCCATAGATTAAATATAATGACCTCCAAGATAACCGTTCTTATGTCCTGAAACGACAAGTAATCACATAGTTGAAACTTGAACTATTTCATCCAGAAAATTTGTAAATATCTGAATGGCACAGAGTTCTTTATTAATAATGCAAAACTTTTCTATGTCATTGATCCTTTATGAGATACATCATATTACACCTGTGATGTTTCTTGTGAATATATTACATTTTTTCAGAAAATATATTTCTTTCCAAAAGCATCTCCTATTTTGTACCTAACTGTCTGGAAACTGTTCGGCATCCAATGATCCTCCTTGCCTGTTTACAGAAAAAAACTTCAAAAGCGTGAGCTTACATGTACCGTCTCCATTGAGAACAGGGAAGTGTTTGCCCAGTGGAGAACTGGCATCAGAGAAAATGGCCCAGTCACAGAGCCCTTGCAGCTGAAGAGGCGTTCCAGAAAGAGATTCACTCAGTTCAAAGGCTGGGACTCTGTCAATGGAGCTTCTCATTACTTCCAAGGCAGCCCCTACCACGTCCCCGCTGGCAATCGGCTTTAACAGCCTGCATACCTGGCACAGAAAGAACAAAAGGCTCGAAGATGCCAACAGGAGTGCATGTGGCATTTGGAGAATAGCTCCTTTATCAGCATTCCTTTTTGCGGTCTTTATGTCTGCCCAGGATGGGACTATTTGAAGGTGTTGATCTTGCTGAATGGCTTCTTCTGATGTCTTTCCTGCTGCTGCTGGTTCATTCCTCCAATGTTTGGGCTTCCTACCCACCACCGTTGGCAGAATCAAAGGTTTTAAATCTGGCGACCTTGTTTGCTGGGGCTCAGGCACTTTGATCCTGAAAGGTTAAGTGTCTTAAACTGCCTTAGATATAACATATAAACATGACTGGCTGCTTTGCCTGCTAAAGACTGAGCAAGATCTCATCAAGCTACACAGTTTGATAAATCTCTATTTATTTAACAGATGTTTGCCCTACTCTTCGGCCAAGAAGTATTTCTACAGCAGTTTACAAAAATGGATAACAATTGTGATAAGACAGTCCCTTCCCTCAGGAAAAGAAGTGGGTGTAGTTTGTTACAGAGTTTTTGTAAATCTCTTTAGAGAGGGTGCAGTGCAAATTCTGATGGAACATATTTCAAGTCCCATGACATGTTCCTAACATGGTTTTTACTCCATGAGGCTGATGTGTTCAAAACTGAAACACACATT
>JANHJO010003390.1:90527-105620 GCA_032468235.1 Pseudoxyrhopus heterurus | reverse complement strand
TATCTATCTATCTATCTATCTATCTATCTATCTATCTATCTATCTATCTATCTATCATCTATCTATCATCTATCTATATCTTCTATCATCTATCTATATATCTCTATCAGTTTTGTCTTCTGCCCTATCTTATTGTATCTGATCATAACAGTTCGACTCTCTTGCTACTGTGTGTGTGTGTGTGAAGGTGGGAATAAGCATGGTCAGTGAAGCACATTGTTTGAGATACCCTGAAAATGACACTGATTGCTGTCTGCCTGGAGGGGGCTAATATGGTACCTCTAAGGATGGGTGAATGCTATTTCACATATGAGCCAAGAAAGATGAAGAGAATATGATAAGGACATGGCAGAATTAAGATGTTAAGAAAAGGCTCTACAACAATCTCACCACTACTTCCAGCCAAACAATTGACACTGTTATGAGACGCCAAGCCTTGAACTATTGTCCCTGCTCTTTCCTGCTGTTCATTGCAAACACAGGACTTTTGTTCCTAGACAGCAAGTGTTGCTGCAAAAGCAGCAGCATGGTCACAGTTGCATTGCTTAAGGTGGTCTACCATGGACCCAGTTTCCACTCCTGTTCTCTTGGCCTGGCAGCAGAAGACAGATTGCAACAGGCAGGATAAAGAGCTGCTGTCCTGATTATCACTGAAACTCCTGCTGCTTCCTTTTTTATGGAGGGTGAGGAGATTTGCAACTTGGCACAAAACTGAAGGGATGGGTATGGTATTTCTTACTACTGGTAGTTGGCTGACTGGTTGTCAGTTCTGTGCCAGCATTGTAGACTCGCAAAAGACTAGGCCTGTCTCAGTGTTATCCCAGTATTAGAAATAGTTGAGACAGTCCAATAAGGTTGGTTTTCCTTCATTTTCACTGTGCGATCAGATAGACTGGATAATGGGAAGACTGTTAGAAAATGTCCTTAGTTTCTTCGTTGTATGTTATTTAAAATGATTTTAAAAATTCGGCTTCGTATTTGAATTTTCTGTCATGCATAAAATATCAGTTCTTTATTTTCAGGAAAGCATGGAAATTCAAATTAGTTAAAACATGTAGCAGGGAGTACATATTTCACATTCATGTACATAAAATACTATCTCTAGTGTGTATATGCATGCATGCACAGCTGCCATGTGTAAGTTCAGAGTTTTAAGCCTGACTGTGCATACTTGTAAGTTCTATTCACAATGGCCTTGATGGCTCGGTGTCCCCAATCTAGTGCCTTCCGAATATGCTGGACGATAATTCCAGGCATCCCAAGGCTAACGGAGATAAATTCTTAAAAAGCAACCAATCAGTTAAAGCCATAAAATAAGCTTCCCTACTTTTTTCTCAGAATATCAAACATGAAAGGTCAAGGGCCTTAAATACGAACTTCCAGTGTCCGCTACCATTTGAAATGACCCTTCTGAATTTTCATGCTTCTTTACTTGATGACTTTAACAGAGTGAACTAGAAGGACAAAGAAACAGAGGATTTCCGGTTCCTTCGTGACGTTGATCGTAAAGACTGCAATTGCAATATTCCTGCTTGAATGGTCCCAATGCATCCTCCTTGTAAAAGGCCAATCATTATACTGTAAGGTGTTCCTCAGAGTCTAATTGTTGGATTTTCATTTACAAATGTCTCTTGAAAAACGTGTTATTTTTCATTCCAGTATTTGAGGAAAGCAAAACAACAAATTTTAAAGGTTGTGGTGTACCTTTCACTGGTTGCTCTCAAGATACCAAAATAGTTTTTTCAATTTCTATTTCTAATTTTCCGGTCCTGACAGTTTGCTTTGCTGGAGCCATTGGCGTTACTTCTTTGTTCATGTCTGTCAAACTTTTCCTGCTCTATGATGGCAGGAGTTTTCTGGCATGTACAGTCTTCTGGGAAGTTGGGATTTCCTTTCCTGAAAGTGGAGTTCTTGTCTTTCCTATTGTCCAAGGATGTCTGGGTAACTAATTATCATTATGCTGAACATTATGATAGAACTATATTAAATAGACACCAAGTGAAGAAATACATGGATGTTCAGACTAAGAGCTTTGTCAACCTTGTTTCCATGTTACTGTATTCTCAGAGCAAAACTGGAGCTAGAAATGTTCAAGACTTAGAAAACTCTGTCTTAATTCAGAAAAGTTAACTCAGCTAAGATATTAAATTGCTTTTCTCTTTACAAAAGAGGAACAAAAAATATACATTCTTGACAGATCTAATAGTATAATAGCTAATAATAGATACACAAAATTCTAACCAATTTGCCCCTAAGATGTTACTTGAAACTCCAGAGTTTATGTTGGGACTCTTGAGTCTAAAAAGTAACTTAAAATTAAAGTATTATGTGTACATGAGACACTTTGGAGAGGCAAAAGTCTTCATTTCTCTGTCATTAGGGCTTGTTGTTTCAGAGGATTGTGTGAAGGACATTCATTGTATGAGGATTCCCTCGTTGCAGTACATATATCCCCATCTGTTTCTGTTTCTTACTATGATTAGCAGGAAGAAATGTTTCAACAAATTCAGAACAATTAATGAACAGAGAAAGCATAGATAAGTGACACTGATATATAACTGTTATAAGTAAAGAATATTAAAGTGAACAGGTAATAAACATACAAGAGACTTTCTTATTGACTAATTAAGAGATAATTATAGTAAACATATTGAACTATTAAATAGTAAAACATCGCAATAAATGCTAACAATAGTAACAAGTAATATCAAGAAAGGCCAAACAGAGGACTTTCAGATAATATAGGAAACAAACTAAGCAGGTCCTCTATCAATTCATTCGACTACTATTATCATTCTATCATCTTTCAACTATATAAAATAGAAAAGTATATTTTAGGTTGAATGCCGTATACAGAATAATAGAGTTGGAAGGGCCCTTGGAGGTCTTCTAGTCCAACCCCTTGCTCAAGCAGAAGATCTTATACCATTCCAGATAAATGGCTGTCCAATCTTTTCTTAAAACCTTCAGTATTGGAGCACCCACAACTTCTGGAGGCAAACCGTTTTACTGATTATTTGTTCTCACTGTCAGGAAATTTCTCCTTTGTTCTAGGTTAGATCTCCCTTGATAAGCTTCCATCTTTTACTTCTTGTCCTGTCCTCAGGTGCTTTGATAAGGAAAGTCATTTAATGATTGTATATGTTATGATAACTCAGTTTCCACCTGGTGAATTGGACATCAGAAATCTTAATTTTTTTAATATACATACATACGTACATATAATTAGATATGGCAATTGCCTATCTCTTAAAATACAGCTTATAATATGCATACACAATGCTCTCCATTCAAACCAGAGCAATCTTCAGACACTGAGGTCATCATGATGGCATGTGTTTTATGATGCAATGATTATGCAAGCAGCATGATTATATAATGATGTATGTTGCAAGTATATAACTTGTGTGGTTTGCAGACAGCCAGGTGTATTCCTTTCCTTCTTCCTTAGTTGGAAAGAGAGGAAAGAGAATTCTTACCCCATGAGTAAGGCTGCTGGACTAGTTCCCCTTTCATGGGAATGTGACTCGAAGTGAGTCTGAAAGACCATATTCTCTGAAAGGTCTCTTAGGAAGAACATTTTAACCAAATGAAACAATATGTTAGTTCCAAAGAAGTGAATGAAACAACAATGGGATAGGAAAGACTGGAAAAGAAGTAGGGGGCAAGTCCATTGTTTTCCTCAACACTTCAAATGGCATGCTAAATTTTCTATTCTATTGCTTGTAGCAAAATCAGAGGAAATATATTTCACTGCAAATTCTCCAAAGCAGGGCAGCTGAATATGTCCTACATTTGTGGATTCAGAAATTCTTTTCCTGAGAAATTAAATTGATTATTCAAACATTAGGAATAAAGAAGCACTAATAGATGATTTAGAGCTGGAGCTATAATATTGTTTGCCCTGAAAAAGATTCATGAGCTATTGGGTTTTTTTTTTTCTTGATTTCAGTGTTTGGATGCTCTTTGACAAAAAAAAAATCACAAGCAGATGTGTTATTTGGATAAGTTCAATAGAGAGAATAAACTCTGAGACAAAAATCAAAATTTTATCAGAAATTCTTTTCTAGCTTTTGGTCTCCACACCTTTGAGAAACTTTTCCAAATGAGGCAAGCTTTTTCTAAAATTTTATTAGTTAGTTTGTGGTTTTATGACTATTAAAATGGGTTTTATTATACTGATTATACTAAGGTATTATCATACTGATCATGAGCTGTTTTGTATGTATGTGAAAGGCAAGACATACATGAATGGCTGTTTGATTTTGTTCTATAATGGTCTGGAGGTTGTTTGTGTATGAAAAATGAGATGTATGACGATGTGACATGATCCTGGCATCCAGCTTCATACACAGTGACCTGTGTCTTTCCCAGTCGCTTGCAGGATTGGGACTGGATCCTCCTTGTACAATGCATCTCTTTAAAATGTTCAGCCTTTTCCTTCCTTACACTGATCCGCAAGAAAGCCTTTGGTGGTTTTCGAGCTGCCAGGTCAGCTGAAGGCCTTCGGCAGAACTAGAAGTATTCCAAACATGCTGCAGGAAGAGAAGCTCAGGTTTCCATGGCTTTGGAATGCTGCTACAAGCCAGCCAGGGTTGGCTTTTGTACTGCTCACTTCCTGAAGGGCCGATGCACACTTCCTGCTTCGGTTCCTGTCTCCCCTCCTTTGCTCCCCCAATACCATGTAGCCAAGCCGGCAGTTTTACTGGAAATACTGAGTGTTCTCTGAACTTTTTAGTGCTGGAGCCAACATTTCCATTTGGCTCTGGCTCAAGTGCCTAACCTCCTCTTGAAGAAACACATTTGAGACTCATTTCTTTACAGAAACTAATGTATATGCATATGCTCATACAGGCCCCTATACTGTGCATGAAGATAGAGATAAATACAGAGAGATGGCAATACAATATATAGCAGAATAGCAAAACAAAAACAAATGTTTTGGAACCTATTCCTTCTATCTTCTTTTACTTTCAATTACAGGGCAAGTTGTTAAGGGAAAGTTATTTTCCCTGTGTGTTCCGGTGGAGGATCTAGGTACGCATATCATGCAATATCATAGTTTATTCAATAAACCATCATTACCTGGGTTGACATATAACCAGAAGCTATAGTTCACAAGACACGAAGGCTACATTTATGTAACACTCTTAAGCCAAAACCAAACAAATCATGTTTTTGAACACGCCATAATTGGCCTCATTCACACATTGCACTAAGGTGGCCTAGCCATTAACAGAATTGTAGTGATCTGGAATAGGATGACACAAGGGGGACAAAGCAGATCCCTTTTTCCAGGGACCCTGGTTGGAGACTGGTTTTCCAGCTGCCAAAGTTCCACTCATTTCTTTAAAGGAGCAGACTGCTGCTTCCTGCCAGTTGGCTTTCCAGTTTGGTTCCCACTAACTCGCATGCTCCCAAATGGGGCAAGGTGGAGATACTTTGATTAAAATGTAAAATTCTGGAGAAATGAAGAGAGGCTTCCATGGGACCCATCCAACACAAATAGACAGTTGTTGGACAGCCATACCATCCAGTCTTAGAACAGCAGGAAATCTCATGCCCCGATCATGTTGTCCCATGACATTCCCCTGTTGCTGAGCTGGCCTGTGTTGCCCTGTTGCCTGGACAATTCTAACTCTATGAGGCCACGATGGCTGGTTCTCTCAGCTATGAAATTTGCCCTTTTACCTGACTTCCTCATGAATCAAATTCTGAAAACCTTCCCTGCTGGGGGGGCTCACCTGACTGTTTGGGGTCACATCCTTCTGATACTATAAAACAAGGGTGTCAAACTCGATTTCATTTAGGACCACGTCAGGGTTGTGTTTGACCTCGAGGGGGGCTGGGTGTGTGTGGCCAAGGTGTGTGTGGCCACATGAATGTCATTCATTGAGGCTCCGTTTTTGGCTGCAGTGGCTTCCTGCAGTCCTCTGGCAGCGAAAATGGAGCTCGGGGAAGCCACACGCGACCCGCCCGGGCTCTGTTTTTGGCCACAATGGCCTCCCGCAGCCCTCTGCCAGCAAAAATGGCTCCATTTTTGCTGGCAGGGCCATAGTCGATTGGTCCTTTGCTGTTTCCAGGGTGGGCCCACAGGCCAGATCTAAGCACCCCACGGGCCTGATCCGGCCTGTGGGCCTTGAATTTGACACCCCTGCTATAAAACAAATGAAAGCTGAAGTAAAATCATAAGCACAGTAATTTTTCATGTAGTGATCGCATTGCTTAAAGACTGATAAAGGAGAGTATCTTAGCTCAGAATTGAAATGAGGGCTCCTTGGTACTCTCTGAGCTTAATTGTTTCTTTGCAGATGTTTCATTACCCAAACTAGGTAACATCATCAGTGCTAATGGCTAACACTGTACTTCTGTACTATCCATGCTTCTTTCACCAGCCACTCATTTTTATATTCAATCCCTGTTTATTCAGGACACTTTTTTTCTCTAACTTTACCTCTTCTTGTTTTACTTCACATACTGAACTAACCATTCATATGGCATCCAATTTACTCTTATGCTTCTCCTTGCGTATTTAACTTTCACTTCCATTTAATAAATTGACTGGAAGCATATTCTTATAAATGGCCATTTTCACTTCTTTTGGCAAACATTAGTTTCTCACAGTAGCCAAAATGTTTCTCACATCTACCCACAATGTTTTAACCTGCTTGGTCTTTGATATATTAATTTTCAAATCCATATTCCTGCGCATGAATATTTTTACCTATGTTATTGCAATTTTTTTGAGTTTTCAGCCAAAAACATGGGTTTAACTGTATACAAAAATGCACCATTTTAACTTCTCCCCTCAAGATGGTTTAAAGAACCATCCCTTTATTTATAAATGTAGCCATAAATACTGTACATTAAACAAAAGTTTATCATATATTTGGTCTTACTGCTTCAATAACCTATTTATCTTACTGATCATGATGAACTCTTTTGTAAGCATTCCACTTCTTATCATATTTGTCTTATTTCCACTACACATTACTGTCATCATATTTGTCAGTCAACCTTTAATTCTGTTTTTGTACAAAGCTTACATAATTTAAGTCTATCAATTGAATCATAGGATTTTTCTAAGTCAATAAACCTAGAATAAACTCCCTTTCATGCGTTTTTCAATCACTTGAATGGCAACATCTAGACTACATATTTATTGACCAACTTAAAGCTGCACTTCACTTAAAAACGTTCTTCATTGTCAAATGTCTATGGAGATTCTCAGTCATCCAGGTCATGGTTGTCCCAAAGGTACTTTTTTCAAGAGGCAACTGGCCTTTCTGGGTTTTCACTGAAGACGTTTTGCTTCTCATCCAAGAAGCTTCTTCAGCTCTGAGCTGAAAGTCCAGTTGCCTCTTGAAAACCGTTCTTCATTGTTACTTCTCATATCCTTTTTAGAATTCTTACCAATACCTTCCCAGACATTCTTAACAAATTAACCTCCTGTACTTTTTGCATTTACTCTTCTTGTTTTTTCTTTTGGATGAAGGAAAAATAATGGCTTTCTTCCAATCATCAGATACTGATGCAATCTTCACACACATATTAAATAAACTCTTCATAAACTCTATCCACTTTCAAATTTTAACCCTCCAGCAGATGCACCATCTTCACCTGCAACCTCGATTTTTAGCAGTGTTCTTACAGCAGGATGAATCCCTTCTCATCATTTTTGTCTCGAGCAAGAGAACAGGGACCGCAAAAAAGAGCCGAAGAAGAAGAAGAGGAGGAGAAAAGATAATCCAAGGACTCTGAGCCTGGGTACCCCTGCTAACACGCTGCTGACTGCTGCTGAGAGTATCTTAAGTGCTGATGATTGGCCATTGTATCTGACTAGTATACTATTCTTGTGACTTAGTTGAAGAACTTCAAGAGGCAGGTGCTGATTGAGTTTCCAGGGAGCCAATTCAATGGATGAGTGAACAGGAAGAGCTAACAGGAATTTAGCCAGAGATGATGGGCAAGCCTATGAAATAGAATACTGAAGGTGCAATCACAAAAAATTCCTACAAGAAGGAAAAATAGGAGAGATTGAAAGAGGTTGGAATGAATGCACACTAAACTAGAGAAGAAAAAAGAAACATATATAGGAAGTGGAAGGAAGGGACCATAGTCAAGGAAGAATAATTTCCAGGAAATGTATGAACTGTTTCAGAGAGTCCAAAGCTCAGAATAAGCTGAGGCTTGCACCAGATACCACAGCAACAAAAAGGGCTTCCTTCTGATCTTAATGATGCCACTGGGAGAAGCATGAGTTAGTAACAAACAGATTGTCTCAAAGTAACTATTCTGATAGACCTTCTATCTCAGGGGATACTATAGACCTAGTGCATCTCAGCAAGGTCTTCAACAAAGCCACTGGTGATATTCTCTTTATTAAACTGATAAAACATGGGTTGGATGTTGGCTAAATGATCAAACCAAAAGAGTTCTTGATAATAGCTCTATTTCTCTTTAAAGGTTATTATTAATAACCAACAGAGTTCTCCTTGACTGCTTAGCAGTAAATATTAAATATTCACATATTCACTAAAAATTAAATCATTTTATTTCAAATCTATTACATCCTTCCCCTTTCTCTTGCTTTTATTCATTTATTTTGGTTTCACCAATGCCATCTGCAGCATTATCACTAACAATAAGGATATTGGTCAGCTTTGGCAAATTTAGCTAATCAAATGATCACTTACATATTGTTGCTTCCATCTTGCGAACTAGGGGATATTGAAACACTCAGAATGGCAAATTGGGATGTGGAATAAGAAGGGCCTAATCTCAAGGGAGATTTCAATTTTGTAATCTCTCCACTTCAATTACAAGTTAAGATTTGGTTGGTAAATAACTTGAGGACCATTTCATCTCTTATAAAACTGTCCAGTAATTAGGATCTGTGGAAGAAACCTTTCTAAAGATGCTTCCCTGGTCAGAAACCTATTTATCTGTCACACAGGAAAAGATTTCCCACATCACATTTAGAAGAGTAGATTCATCCCTTTTGCCATGTTAGTAACCGTTTTAATTTTTGACATGAACCTTTTATTCTATATTCTGCTGTTTAGTTTGCATTACTTGCTTCAGTTAAATAGAAAAGTTGAATAGAATGGAGCGCTCTGTTTAGACTCTCTCTACTTTAGGATATGAAGCATCCGTTTAGCTGCCATGGTTAGTAGCTAATCATCATCATCCCATCCTCCATATCAATTTATGATTTTGCTATGCATGGCCACTAGCTTAGAGTACTTCTTAAAAGGATGTCTAAACTAGTGGCTAGTTGGTTGTTGTATGGCACTGCATCCAATTACACTCTGCACACAATAATATTTCAGATGTCAATTTTGTCAATTCTTAGCTACAATTGATGATTTCATTGGCTTGAAGGCTTGAGGGACACATTGATTATGAAATCCATATAAGAAAGTATTCAGTGAGGCATTTTAAAAACTTGTCTAACTAAAGTTTACTTCTGTAGGTCAGTCATCTAGAAATTGAAATCTTCCAGTTGTACAGTCCTCATTTAACAATGGTAATTGGGACCATCATCTCCATTGCTAAGCAATGTGGTTGTAAAGCACAAAGGTCATGTAACCAGACTGACAAGATATAATTTTAGGTGTGATATCTTGTGATCACTTCCTGCCAGTTTCCCCATTAACTTTGCTAATCAGAAACCAGCAGTGAAGCCAGCAAGGAGGGACATTGTGACTGTCATGATGGCAAACTGATTGCCAAGTGCCCAGGTCATGATCATGTCACTGCAGGGATTCTGGGATGACTGCAGCTATGAGAACCAGTCATAAGTCTCCTCATCTAACCTTAAGCCGTGGTGATGCAGTGGTTAGAATGCAGTACTGCAGGATCCTTTTACTGACTGTCGGCTGCCTGCAATTTGGCAGATCCAATCTCACCAGGCTCAATGTTGACTCAGCCTTGCATCCTTCTGAGGTTGGTAAAATGAGGACCCAGATTGTTGGGGGCAATAGGCTGACTCTGGAAACTGCTTAGAGAGGGCTATAAAAGCACTGTGAAGTGGTATAGAAGTCTAAGTGCTATTGCTACAGTATTTCTATTATTGTAACTTTGAATAGTCACTGAACTAGTAATAATTAAATGACAATTTCTAGAATTCCTACCAGCACATGAATTGAAAGCCAAAATTTACTGCTATGCTCTGATTTATTCAGCCAAAGTTTACTGAACAAATCAAAGGATTTATACTAGATGCTAAACCACAAATCAAAATGATAGTTCTGTAAAAAAACAGAAGTTAAATTGCTAATTGTCCTGTCTTGTTAACCATGCCATGGAGATGCATTTCTTGCATACTGTTTTTAGAGGATATATACTCATAACATTGTTTTGATTTCACCCTGAGCCCACCAGGGAAGCAGCTAAAATTTGTATTTAGCTGCATTGATGTTAAAATAGCATTTCCTTTGATCTTCTATCACAGTTCTTGCTGTCTGAATTGATGATGCTGGTGATGACACAGTCAAGAGCTGGGATGTGCCAAACTCCCACAGGTTGTTTTATGTATATAGGCTGCTGCAAATATAACCCATCTCCTCTCTGATCTCTACTCTCCTGCTCCCCATGGCAATTTGGGCTGCTGGAGAAAGTGGACATCTATCTCCCATGTGTATATTTGCCTCTTGAAATGTCTGATGGGGCATTATGCAGATCCTTTATATACATGGGCTTAAAGTTCTTCCAGAAATGGGCTTAGAGTTCTTCAGGAAATCCCTCTATATAAACATGTGCTTAGTGAAAGACTGGCTAGACTGATACTTAAAATAAAAGATATAATGGCCTCTTCAGACAGCAGTAGTCCTGTGCGACACAGAAGGAGGATGTTACCTAGGAAAGACAGCTGGGTTTCTGCCAGCCATGTGATTCTCATATGACTGTGTTATGGTTCTTCTGTTGTTTTTACTGCTGGTGGTTTTCATGTGACAACATTTTCTACTGTTTTTATTACTTGGAGGGGGTAGAACCATGAATGGCTTCCTCCCATTTCAGTTCATGTCCAAATACCAGATTGGATGGGGAGGGGAAGGTGGGACAGGTTGAAGGAAGGAAAGGTGCCACAAAGTGTTGGACTTCATTCTGCGTTCACCCTCTGCAGGTGTGTAAAATACAGTTGTGCTTAACAACAGACCTGAAAAAGATATCAGCTACGTTAATGACATTTCTCCTCTTCTCAAATAGGAAATAACTGTTAAGAAAGCAGGGAATTCTCTAAAACTAAAATTTGCCTTTGCGCCAGAATTATTGTTGTGCTCATATATATCCCGTTTAGCAATCCAATAACAGCAATAGGATTAACTCTAAGAATGAGATGGATGGTACTTAAATTTGACCAATAAAATTAATGAATGAATTAATGAATTAATGCATTGTCCTTTAATGGGTCCACCAATCTTAGAATCACAGCCAATGAGGGATCCTAAAAAGCTCCCTTATACTGAGTCAGACCATTGATCCACCTGTCTCCGTGTTGTTTACCTTGGCAGGTGGTTGATCTCCAAAAACTCAGGCAGAGATCTCGGTCCCCGAGGGAGATGGCAGAGATGACACCTGGGAATTCTGAATGAAAAACTGATGAGCTACCATCAAGATGCTGCTCTTTTCTATTCAATATGATGACCTAGAGTGCCAAGGATCTCCTGTTAGACCTTAGTCTTGTTTTTCATTCTCAAACCAAAGATAGATTCTGTGTGAGTAGCTGTGCATGTCTCTTCCCCAAATGATAATGGCAAGAGGGTCTATGCTTTGTTATGCACCAAATGTTTGTCTCCCAAAGAATTCTTCAGGGCCTCAACAAAAATTATGCAACCAAGGAACACTAGTGCCATTCTATTTAAGCCTCTTCCTTAACAGCCTGAAGTCTAGAATTCATGCTTCTTTCCCGTTTAAAATAATTTTACATGGCCATTTAAAAATAAGTCAGCCAACATTTGAATAAAAAAGAATAAGGAAGTAGTAAAAATGATCAAAGGCAAAAAGAAAAGGGGGGAAAAGAAGAGAAAGATTGGCAAATGATCCATGTAAACGGGAACTGCTATAGGCTGTTCATGAAAGATCTCACTGAAGCATCCTGCAGGGCACTCATTTGACAGGGAAGCCTTTGGAGGACACAACTCTTGTATTGTTTATATGTATCATTTGTTAGCTCACAGCCGGACACATGACTACAGTTGGAGTGATGGATGGATGGGGCTCAAAATGACTTGCCCTGTCTCTCTCTCTCCACTCTCACAGTGGTTTCCGTAAGTTAATGAAAATTGCACAACACAGCTGCCAACTGCCATGCCGGATATATTTTGCAACCAATGCTGCCATACAACATCAGCAGGATGATGTACCCAGATACTTTGGAGGCAAGCATGAGGAAGTCCAGGAGAAAACTTTTAAAACATGTTTTCGAAGCCAATATACTAGAGATCTGAGAAGTGGTTGGGTGTTCTGCTGTAGGGCCATCATAGAGGTACACAGTCATATTTCACTGCTAATCAGCTCTACAGGTGAGGAAGTAATGAGTTCCAGTAAAAGAGCAGCTAGCTGGTGAAAATGTCAGGAATGGTTTGATTTTTCTACTCATTTCTATGACTTTCCAAAAACGAAGCCTAGAAATTCTTTACTGTTGGAGAAGAGCCGAGTTAGTCTAGGCCTAGGGTGTCAAAAAAAAATCTGGAATCTGGTAGCAGAAATACATAATAGTCGGAAAAGGTACTAGCAGATTGCTTGCATAATTTTTATAAGCATAATTTTCAAAAGAAACAAAAGACCTCCTTTTCTGACATGGCCTGACCCTTTGCTTAATAGGAATGGAGACATCTATCAGGAAGAGGTCAAAATAAGTCAAGGTGGAAGAAGAAATAAATTGGCCACAAAGACAAATCAAACTCAATGTTAGAAAAAAGACACTTGTCCACACTGTCAGAATGGGAACACAACCTTGGGAAATACATTGCAATGGCAAAATTAACAATACACATCCAGAACCAAAGTTGGACTGAATTTAAGCAAGAATGGATCCCCTTTATTTCATATGTCACCCAACAAAGCAAACACTTAGAATGTGATTCTAAGAATACGTAGAATATGATTTTTAAGGGAAATTTTTTTTTTTTTAAAAAGCAACTAGAAATAATTTCAATGTTCATAAATATGTCGATACAATAATCATGGGAGGGAATTCAAAACTACGTAGCTTCTTAATATGGTTTATATTGATTTTTCTCTTTTTTGTTTTTATTTATTTTTTAACAATTATAAATAGTGGTCACATCAATATTAATATGGCATTTTATAGACATTTCTAGTTATTTCTTAAGATGATATAATGGGTATAATTAACTAGCTATTTAATTAATTAATTTTAAGTTTTATTCTAATTGCAAACTTTGTTCATTTATTAACATTTTTTTCTTTACTCACTATGTGCTTCATATGTTGTTTATTTCTTTTATGTAGTCATTCTGGGTTTTTTTAATTGACTTTTTTTAAAGTCAAAGTGGTGGATGTGGCTATGGGTGTATGAAGTCCATTCTTTTTCTATGTGCACGGTGTGTGTGTGAGAGAGAGAGACACACACACAGGTAAAAGAAGTGGTGGGACCCCAGCTGCACAGGTGATATTTCCATCTTTGCTTTTCTACTCCCCCTGTGGATATGCTTTGTAGGGACTATGATTCCTTTTCCCCATCATCTTCTACCAGTAGCTGCAGGTAATAATCTGGAAGCAATTATAACCTTTGAGTGTTCCTGAGTAACAACCCTGTTTGTTGCATGTCTCTGCTATATAAGCTAAATGGCTTTCCTAATGTTTAAGGGAAGCAGGTACACCAAGCATGCTTTAGGACAAAGTTATGTTTTTGAATTTATTTTTTCAGTCTGTACATTTTTATGTGCTTGACTATGATTTTACAAATATTGCATTATAAAGAGAGATTAATAGAATAGAATGGGATGGGATGGGATGGGATTCTTTACTGGCCAAATGTGATTAGGCACACAAAAGAATTTGTCTCCGGTGCATAAGCTCTCAGTGTATATGCAAAACAACAAAGTATTAATAATCACAATAACAAAGGATAATAATGATACCAATAGAGAAGGTAGTGGAGAAGATGAGAAAGATAAAGAAGATGATAAAGAAGATGTGAAGGATAAAGAAGAGGTTTCCTCGGAAGATGCAATTACTATATTGCATACAGAATAGCTATCCCAGTTATACATTTAGGGCAAGTAAAAAAGCTTATTCCCTCTGTATGGGTGAAGACAAAATTAGGTGCATGGTGTCATTCATAATATCATGGATGTTGTCCAAAATGATCCTGTAACAAGTATGGTACATTCAAATGGAAGCACACTTTAGTTTAGTATTGCCTCTTAAAAAAAGTTTCCAGTAGGAAGAAGTAAGTACTTCCTTTAAGAGCATTTAGAAAAATTGGTTTGCCCATGATTATCCTGGAAACAGAAACGATATTGTGCTCACAAATGGATGGGCTCTGGCTTCTCCAACAAAATACATGATCTCAGCCCCTCAAAGAAGTTTGCTATTTGTCCATGCAGGTTGATTTTAGAATAATTGCCTCTATTGTAGCAGATTTTATTCCTAAGAAATTGTGATGCTTTATGTTTTTAGTTTAACATTGGACCCACTTGTCCTGTTAGCAACCCAAATAGTTACATTATACCCTGCAACGAGTGCAGTTCAGTGCTGTGGTATCACATCCTCATTTTTAACCCTCAGGAATTAATGGTGCTCCCAAAATATGTATTTGGATCTTTTAAACAGCCTTCTTCTTTTCAGCTCTTCTGTGCCCTCATCAGTTTGAAGGTGGTGCCTTGTCCTGATTTTTGGACTACCCCAGAAGCCAATGGTTCTATCCAACTATTCTGGCTCTCCTGGGGTAAAAAGGGTTACCAGCCCTCCTGTCCAGGGTCACTCACAGATTTGAGTTTTCCATTGTTTTTTCCAATTCAGATGGAATCTCTTATGTGGAGAGAAATTCAGTTTGGAAGAGGCAGCATGACGATAGTATGAGCACGTTATTAATTTCCTGAAGTTTCAGGAACACCGCTC
>JANHJO010003390.1:31140-41619 GCA_032468235.1 Pseudoxyrhopus heterurus | reverse complement strand
ATAGATAGATAGATAGATAGATAGATAGATAGATAGATAGATAGATAGATAGATAGATAGATAATGGATGGATAGATGGATGTTTGGATGAATGGATGGATGAACAGATGGATGAATGGATGAATGGACAGACAGATATGGTTGGCTGATGGATGGATGAATTATTGAATAGTTGGATAAATGGATGGCAGATGGATAGATGGATAGAAGGATAGGTAAATAGATGGATATTTAAGAAAGGGATGAAAGTCCTTTCTGGTTTGTTAAGACTACTGTTATACCACACTGTCTATGTCTTTCCCATGACACATGAACCATAATGTAGAAACATAGAATATCAGTATATCATCTTTTCTTAAAAAAGAACCTTCCTATGTAGGTAATCTTGAACCCTTGGAGAAAAGACAGGATATAGGACTAATTTTACAAAAGGCAAAGCCCCCCTACATTATCAGCCATTGCAATGGGGAAGGGTGTCTTAGAGCTGCAAGCAGTCCTGGGGCTTCAGATCAGTTGCCTTTTGAAAAAGCACCTTTGGCACTGTACGTATATGATGAAATAAATGTCGATTTATGAAAAAAATTAAATAAAATATATTAATCATGAAAGATCTTGCTAGATTCCTGTCCTCTTTTTCCTCTCCTTCCTCCTCTTCCTTTTCTCAGTTCCATTTGCCTTAGTGGAGTCTCTTTGTTAATCTCATCACATATTTCTAAACTATTATTTTTATTTCCACCAAAATCACTCTGCATTTGGTCTGCAACCCCTCTCACCTCATCATTGCATCAAACATCACTTTCTTGTTTCCCAGTAGTGTATCTGAGCCAGCTTAGCCTAGCAGTTCCTCCTTCCTTCACTGGTGTAACTACATTGTGTAGCATTTTGTAATACAAATACATACAAGAAGATTTATTTATTCGCTCATTTAATATAAATTGTTCCAACTCTGTTCTAAATAACTCACGTACCTTTTTCCTTACATGCATTTTCTATTCCTTCTGTTGAGAAATTCATCTATCTTCTAATATTTTTTTTATTCTTTTTGTTTCTGAAGTCATTTTCCTATTTTGGTCTTTTTATGTTCATTTTCCTCCTGAATCTGCTCTTCAAACAATACAATAATGTCCTTTCCTACATTTAGAATTTTACGTCACCCTCACATTCTAC
The DNA here is from genome assembly GCA_032468235.1 of Pseudoxyrhopus heterurus. Lineage (NCBI taxonomy): Eukaryota > Metazoa > Chordata > Lepidosauria > Squamata > Pseudoxyrhopus > Pseudoxyrhopus heterurus. The sequence goes on along the minus strand of JANHJO010003390.1, from coordinate 40,452 downwards.
ATTTATTCTTTCTCTCCTTCATAATAAACAATTGAATCAATCATGCATTGAGGTATACATTCTTTTCTTTTCTGTATATGCATGTTATAGCAATAGCACTGTATTTATATACCGCCTATCAGGGCTTGCAACCCTCTCTAAGCGGTTTACAATGTCAGCATATTGCCCCCAACAATCTGGGTACTCATTTTACCTACCTCGGAGGGATGGAAGGCTGAGTTGATCTTGAGCCTGGTGGGAATTGAACTTGCTAAATTGCAGGCAGCTGGCAGCTAGTACTAATTACAAGTACTGCTTTCTAACCGTTAGGGTACTTACAGGGAAGTTGTTCCAGCCCCTTGATCATCTCAGTTGCCCTCTTCTAAATCGTCTCTTTCTCCACTATTATTGTTTCTACCACTCTGAACAATTTAGTATCATCAGCAAACATGGGTATTCCACTGGTCACGCCCATTTCCAGATCATTTATAAATATGTTTAAAAGCCTCAGTGCTAGGACAGAAATCTGGGGGGCCTTTATTTTGCTGAAAATCCATTTAGTCCTGCTCTTTGTTTTCTATTCTTTAGCCAGTTCCTTATTCACAAGACGACCTGTCTTTGTATTCCATGGCTGTTAAGTTTACCAAAAAGTCTTTGCTGAGGGACTTTATCAAAGGCTCTTTGAAGATCTAATTAGATGATGTCTGCTGGTTCATCCTTATCCACATGTTTGTTAACACCTTTTAAAAAAAACTAGTAGATTAGTTAAACAGAACTTCCCTTAGTGAACGCATGCTGGGTATCCTTGAGAAAGACCGTATCTCCAGATGTTTGGCAATTTTATCTTTCATAACAGCTGCCATTATCTTTCTCATCCCAGATGTTAAGCTGATAGGCCTATAAATTCCTGGATTCCCTGTGAACCTTTCTTAAAAATTGGAGTTACTCTTAAACATTGGACTTACCATCTACTTCAGTGATTACTCATTAAACATTACATTACAAACATTACAAATCCAGCTACTATTTTGTCTATCCTAACCTTGTATCCTAAGGCCATGGTTGAGTAGTTGGAAATTTAACCGATTGAAGCTGAATCAGGACATCTCAGGAATCCATATTAATGAGAAATTTAAAATTCTCTGCCCGTATATCCTTATGCCACTGAGAAGATCTGAGATAGAGGGGAAATTACTGACTTGCTCTATTTAAAATGAGGGTTTTCTTTCTGGTACAGCCTGAATCCCCACTATCAATGGAATCTAATCAATGGAATCTCAACAAATCTAATCAATCAATCAATCTTATTTTGTGTTGCAGCTGGCTAAGGTTTAGCCTGCATTTTAAAATATTTTCATATTGGGCCAAATGCCCAAATCCTCTAGGCAGAATATATAAAAAGTACCATAAAAGTAAATGTTTTCCCCGTTCAGTCAGTTAAGTCATTTCCGACTCTAGCGGGTGATGCTCAGCTGTTTCATAGCCAAGGGAGCCAATGTCGTCGAAGACATTTCCATGGTTATATGGCCAGCATGACTATATGCTGAGGTGCCCAGAGAACTGTTACCATTCCACCAAAGTGATACCTATTTATCTACTCACATTTGCATGCTTTGGAATTGCTAGGTGAGCAGGAGCTGGTCAAAAACAAGAGTTCACACTGTTTCATGGCCCTTGGGTCTTGAAACCAGGCTGTGAGCTTTAACCGCTTAGTCATCGTGCCCCTAAAACAACAAAATACTATATCTGAATGAAATAACCCCAGTACTGGGATAGACTGTTGCCAGAAAAATGTAGTTCTGTTTTGCAATACATCCTTTTTAAAGTGCATTCAACACATGAGTGTGTGTGTGTGTGTATGTGTGTGTATGTGTGTGTATTTGCCACTATGGATCAGCAAGTGAGTTCATTAATTCTGCTTCTTAAAATATGCTTTACTATTGTGGGTTTTTGGAATAAGAAACCTTAACAGTAAAATTTTAGATTTGTTATAAATGTATTCAGAGCTGCCTATATCTATATTAAATAAAGTGATGGTCTGAAAATATGGTACAACCAATAGTAATGAATAGTGATGAATTTATAGTGATGAATAAGACATAAGATGTTATCATAGTGTTCAATTCAATTAGACATGTAATTAAATCTATCCAATTCAGTTCAGAAGCCAAATGTCGGCAGCATTTTTCAAGACTACAGCATTTTTCAAGACTATCTGTATTTCACTACACTATGCAATATACTATGGTATAGCAGTTTCACACAAAATCTAATTGTAAGGGAAACATTACTATCCATATTAACATTGTGAAAGGGTGGTGTGCAGTTATATGATATTTAAGAGCCAGTTTGCTACTGTTAAGGCACCTGGCTAGAAAATAGGTGACTGTAAGTTCTAGTCCCACCTTAAGCATAAAAGTTGGCTAGCTGACCTTGGCCAGTACACACTCTCACACCAATTCACCTCATAGGATGTAATGGATATGATCACCATCATGAATGTATGTATGTATGTATGTATGTATGTATGTATGTATGTATGAATGAATGAATGAATGAATGAATGAATGATAAGAGCTCTGATTCAATTAAACTAGAATGGATCTAGAAAAGAAAAATTAGTACCTTACTGTTACTTTGTTTGACATACATAGTCAAACATAGTCCTTGACTTATGACCATAATGAAGCCAGGAATTTCAGTTGTAAAATCACGGTGATTAGTCAAGGCACCCGCATGATCCTTTGATAAGCAAACGTAGTAGCAATTGTAAAGTGAATGCCACGGTTGCTAAGTGAACTCCTTGGTTGTTAAGCAAACCCATTGTTCTCAATGGACATTTTTTGCTGGAAAGAAGTAAACGTAAGTTTCCAACAAAAGAATGTTGTAAATTGTGGTCACGTGACTGTGGGACATTACAACAGGCATAAATATGGGCCAGTTGCTGAGGGCCCAAAATGCATTCACATAGCCACAGGGTGGGGTGCAGTTGTCAAAACTTCAATTTCGGGTTGAAAAAGTAACTTTTTTCAGATCCATTGTGAATTTGAATGGTCACTAAGTGACCAGTTGTAAATCAAGGATTACCTGTATTTCCATTATCTATATTTTTCCAAAAAATTATTCACCAATGTGATTATCTTCTAAGATCAACTTTTAAAATTATTTTATTCTGAGAACTGATTTACCTAACTATTAATCTTAAATAACTCTGTTTAACCATATGGTATTATGAAACTATAAGATTAGAAGGAGCCACTTACCCACTGAATCCAAATCCACTATTCAATGCAGGAATCCATATTTAAGCATCTCCAATAAATGACTATCTAGCTTTTCAGATATTATTACAATATGTATCCGTAAACAGACCCTCATGTTTGATCATTCTTACAACAACTTCTACTCATCACTCAAGTCACTTCATTGCTTTCAGTTGGTCAGGATACCAAATGCCACCATCTCCTTACTAAGGGTAAAGACTAAAATCTCAGCAGAATTGATGTCTAAATTGCAGAGAATATGGAAGAGTGACAGCTTTAATCACTTTACAATCTGTGCTGGGAATCGAGCACAGGAATATTGCCTCTGTTGTTTGAGTTGGAATTTTCTTTTTCTTTATAAAATAGTTCTTTATTAAAAAAAATTAAAAAACAAATACAAAAAAAGAAAACAACAGAAAATAGACAAAAATAACAAAAACAAATCGAACAACAAAAACCATAAAATATTTTAAGTACATATATACACTTGAGCATACAAGTCAACCCATTCCTCAATTTCAATTTTATAGTATTATTTTCAATCTTCCCTAATTTCTAACCTATAAGTCGTTATTTATATCTCTATTAATACAAACAATATTCATATCTTTCTCCTTTCCAGCCATGGATCCCAGCTTTGATAATATTTGCTTTCCCCCTTGTCTTTCAAGGCTAATGTTAGCCTGTCCAATTCTGCACACTCTAAGATTTTTGCTATCAATTTTTTCTTCCGTTGGTACCTCCTCCTGCTTCCAAAGTCGTGCCGCCGTCATTATATGGAGTGTTGGACTTTTCAATGACTTTTGATAATCCTATCTGATGGCAGTGGAATTTAGAGATAATTGCAATGGCACAAATTCTTCCTACAGGACATATTGGGTGAATCCCTGGTTGCTGTCCTGATTGTTGGCCTAAAATTCCTCATAATTCCATCTTGATCTTGAATTTATGCATTAAACCACTACAAGACAGTATCCAGAGATTATTATCCATGTATGTAACAATATAATCTTTTCCATCTAAATTCAGAGCAGCTCTTGAAATTCTGCATTGGCCTCTAATGTCAGTAATAATTTGAGATAGGCCAAGAAAGAACCTACAGTCAATTGGAACAGAAATCCTTTCTTGTTGGTAAAAAAAATAAAAGATCAAAGAGAAGAAATTCATTTTGTGTTGGATGGCGTGAAATTCCTAGAAGTGTATTTATAAAGTTAAAGGTTATTCAGTAGCCATGCCATTACTGGTGAAATTAGATCTAACCTCAATAACACCTACTTTAGTTGTTTCCTGTATGGACAACTTAATATAGTCTTAAGTGTTACTTCAGAAATGTGTTCAAAACCTTTTGGCAGTTCAAACCATAATAATAAGCAGGCTATTGAATGAAGCAAGTAATAAAAAGCATGAACATCTCTTGTTAAAATAAATCCATTGGATTGGCATAACTCAAAGTACTGATTATCTATATATATAAAGCAAAAGTCCGTTTGCGAGTTAGTTTGTTTGTGCTCTATAGAAATGCACAATTTTTCCCCAAACTTCGTGAATTTTGCTACACAGGTAGTTTTCCACACGGAGATGGTTGCTGTTGGGGTCCCGAAGCCCAATACACCCCAGAACACCCCGAAAAAAGGTTCCAAAGTGGGGACTCGCCAAAAAACTCTACTACGCATGTGCGCAGTTCAAAAGGAGGCGGAGCGAATGCGTTGCCATAGCTCAGCGCCCTCACGAGCAAGGCTCCCTTCTCCTCTCACCCACTCCTCCCCGTGGCAGGCCTTGGCTGGACAGCGGCAAAGCGGCGCTCTCGGCGGGTCACCATCAGAACCTGTGGACGGTGAACCCTTTCACCAAGGGGCCCTTGCACCCTTCGGCGGCCGGCGCACCGGCCGGCGCCATCTCGGTCTACCCCGGAGGCAGCAGCTCCGCGTCGAGCGCCGCCTCGGCCTCCTCGCTCACGCCGGCCTCACACTCGGGCTCGCATCTCTTCGGCTTCCCGCCGACGCCGCCCAAGGAAGTCTCGCCGGACCCCAACGCGGGCAGCAGCGCCGCCTCGCCGGCCTCCGCTTCGGCCAGCGGCAGGCAAAATGACAAGGAGCCCCTCAAGTACCCCTCACGCCTGCGGCGGGCAACCTCGGCAGTGGGATGGGAGGCCCCCAGGCTGCCCAGGGACCAGGCCCCGTCCCTCCGCTGAGGCTGCCCGCCGCGGGCGTGAGGGGGCAGCGCAGGCCTACCTCGCGGGGCCGTTGCTCTGCCGCCTGCCGCGCCGAGCGGGAGGAGGCGAATGGCTAATTCCCGGCCATAGAGCTCCATCCTCGGCTCCATCCACAACAAGGGGGCCGCTGTGGCCCTTTCACAGCTGCCAGCGGCATTTACGGGGGTGTCGAAGCATTGCCCAGGCCGCCAAGTAAGCCATCTCAACATTTCACTTTGGCCGCAGCGGCCCCAGCAGCGCCGGCAGTGTTTCACAGCTCTAGCCGTACTGGCCCTTTCGCAGCTACCACCCGTGTTTACGGGGGCGTGGACGCATCGTCTGGGCTGGCAGGCATCCCGAATTCAGATTTCACTTTGCCCGCCAATCAGCTTTTCAGTAAACTGGAGATTCAGGCAGAAAAACAGTTTACTACCCTGCGTTTCAGCGCTCTTTTTTTTCTGCCAAAATCTCCACTTTACTGAACACCTGATTGGCGGCAAAACTGAAATCTTCATTCGGCATACCTGCCGACCCGACCAATGCTTTCATGCCCCCAGAAACGCCACTGCCACTGCGAAAGGGCTGCTACGACTACAGCCCTGAAACGCCCCCAGCGCTGCTGGGGCCGCTGCGGCTCTTTCGCAGCTGCCGATGGCATTTTCGGGGCTGTGGAAGCATCGGCTGGCCTGGCAGACATCCCGAATGAACATCTCACTTTCGCTGCCAATCAGCTGATCACGGGGGCATGGACGCATCCATGTGGATGCATCCAGGAAGAGGATGAGCAGGGAAGAACAGGATGAAGAGGAGCTGGTGGAAGAGGATGAAGAATAGGGGGAGTAGGAGGAAGAGAAAGAGGGAGAGGAGGGTGATGAAGAGGAGAGGGGAGAACAAGACGATGAAGAGAAGGAGGACGAGGGGAAGGAGGGGGAAGAAGATGATGAACAGGGGGAGAAGGGGGAAAAAGACGAGGAAGAGCAATAGTAGGAAGAAGATGAAGAGGAGGGGGAAGAAGATAAGGAGGAGTAGGGATAAAAACATGAAAAAGAGGAACAACAACATCGGCAATAAATACCCGGGCAATGCCGGGTCATCAGCTAGTAAATAAATAAATGTCAATAGAATTTATGTGGTATAAAAGCAGACAGAGAATCTTTATATTTGGATTGTCTGATGTCCTTCTCACAGATTTATACCCATCACAAAGAAAGAACTAAAAGTTTTCATCTCACTTCCCTGTTTGTCATAAGCCAAAGTGACAAGAATATCTTTGTATTTTCCTCTGTGTTCCTTTCCTTTGCCTATTGACACAACATTTCTTAATCTAAGCTTGTTTTCCAGGTCACTAGTTTGCTTTTTGAGTCATTTATATTCTCCACAATAAGAAGTAAAAATTCTGGTTTAAAGTAAGGTTTGCCTTAGCTTCAAGACTGAAGTCCATACATCTGGAAGATGATGAATTTGAGAAAAATGTTTATTGATTATAATGTTAACTTGTGACTTGGAAGTTTCAGATTCAAATTTGCATTTGAATAATTGACTGAATCATCTATTCTTATTCTACCTCACAACTACTTCATAAGGTAGCTATATTTTAAGAACATTTTAAGAATAAAATTGGAGAACTGAAGACTTAGAGAAAAGAAAGAAACAGGTAAGTAATAAATAAGATCTTTCTTGTGTGCAAGAAAGAAATGAACATGTGCAAAAAGTCAGTACTCCACATAAAGTCTAAAAGGCACTGAAGGCTGAGAAGATAAAGGTTAGGGCCTCTAGGAGCAAAAAGGAAAACTAGAATCTTATATGAGAAGAGGTACATTGGGCATTCTCTATTGCTCTATCTATTGTGCCATCAAGTCACTGTTGACTCTTGTCAACTGCCTAGACAAGTCCCTGCAGTTTTCTTGGCAAGATTTCGGAATGGTTTACTGTTGCTGCTTGCTAGGGCTGAGATTGGCCCAAGGTCACCCAGCTGATTTTGTGCCTAATGTGGGATTAGAATACACCATCTCCTGTTTTCTAGCCTGGTGTCTACACCAAACTAGCTGTCTTCACACAGTCTAGACCAATGTTGGTAATTTTAAGATGTGTGAACTTAGAACTCCCCCCTTACCACAATTTAGCCTAACAAATGGTGCAAACCCAGCATGTGTAGTTCATAATTCAGTGTTTTGTGCGTATCTTAAAAATCTAATTACATAACTATAGCTCAATTTACATACAGAATATTTGGAATTACCAGTAAAGGTTAATCTCAGTCCTCCAGATCTATGCTTCTTCCTTGGGGATAGTTTGTCATTTTTTTCTGTTTGAAGACTCAGTGATTTTTGTTAACCAAAATGTAGAACTAATGGATAGGAAAATGCATAGGGAAGAAGTTACAAGTGTACTTTTAATAAATGCCACACACAAATCCTGTTATATTCTATTTATTTATTTATTTATTTATTTAGCTTCATATACAAAAGCTACAAAAGCATTTTTATGCATATATGGGCTATTCATTCAATTGTGGAATGTTTTGACTTCTTCATAGATTTGGTCATTCTATGTCACTTATATCTATAAAATAGCAAGGCAAGTTTAATTAATTAGCTTGAACTTTTTTCTGCTTCAGTCACCATTAGGCTGACCTGTTCAGAAAACCCTTCCCTAAAGTGCTCTTTTTTTTAAACAGGGAGAAAGAAAGAGAATAAAATACAGGCAGTTCTTGACTTACGACCACAATTGAGCCAAAAATTTATGTTTCTAAGTTAGACATTTATTAAGTTAATTTTACTCCATTTTATGACCTTTTTTGTCATGGTTGTTAAGTTAATCACTGCGGTTGTTAAGTAAGTAACACAGTTGTTAAGTGAATCTGTCTTCTCCATTGACTTTGCTTGTCAGAAGTTTGCAAAAGGGGATCACATGCCCTTGGGACACTACGACCATCATAAATATGAATCAGTTGTCAAGCATCTGAATTTTGATCATGTGACCGCGGGGATGTTACAGCAGTCATAAGTGTGAAAAACTGTCATGTTACTTTTTTCAGTGCTGTTATAACTTTGAAAGATCACTAAATGAACATAAGTCAAGGACTACCTGTAAACCTTTCTGTATGAATGCTAGTTTGATGGACGCGTATTGTTATGTCACTGGCATATAGAAAGTAATTTTAGCACAGTTTTTTAATTCTGTTTTATTTTATTCAGATATAGTGGAGGATACTGTTCCTCTCCAATACAGAAATAACATTCAGCATTCAGTATGATCAGTTGCTATATAAGGAATAGAAAGGGACACCATCTTTTCCTTCATCTGGAATTGAATTTATCTAATTTTATTCCTTTATAAAGCCATCAAAGTTGGTAGCCACCACTGAGACTGTGTCTGTATCTCATCCTGACTGCAAAGTAGACAGCCACATTTAGCTAGATTGTGTGACTCCAACCATGAATAAATATGGTATGAAAGCAGGGCTGTTATATCATAATTTTAAAAAATCCACAACACAGTGTTCTGTGAAAAACCTTTGTCCTGAATCTATTGTGGTTCTGTTTCTTGGGATAACCACAATGCATCAACTATCATAGTTCTTACAAGCCTTTTTTAGTGTGAAACGCATCCACACCCGCAACCTTAATGCAATTTGTGCTACAAAAATCCAGACTACCACTACCAGTAGATGCCAGAAAAGTGATGTAAACTAATCTTTGCCTCCTTGTGATGGTCATGTGAATTTTTGCAGCCTGGAACTTGCAGCTTGAAGTCCTAAAACCTCCAAAATCTTGTGAGTTCGCTTCATTGCTTTAAAGGTAAAGGTTCCCCTCGCACATCTGTGCTGGTCGTTCCCGACTCTAGGGGGCGGTGCTCATCTCCGTTTCAAAGCCGAAG
>JANHJO010003389.1:383986-394697 GCA_032468235.1 Pseudoxyrhopus heterurus | reverse complement strand
GCGGCGCTAGGGATTCGAACCGCTGAACTGCCGACCTTTCTGATCGACAAGCTCAGCATCTTAGCCACTGAGCCATCACGTCCCTCTTTTGTATATTCTACATTGGAATTAATATTTTTTTAAAAAATATATTATTTATTTATATCCCACCTTTATTATTTTTATAAATAACTCAGGGCAGAAATATATCCAATATACCTTCCTCCTCCTATTTTCTCCAACACAACAACCCTGTGAAATGGGTACTGTGAGAGAGTGTGTGAAAGGCCCAAGCTTTCAGGCCTAAGGTAGGACTTGAATTCATCGTGTCCTGGATTCTAGCCAGGTGCTTTAACCACTAGACCAAATTGTCTCTCTAATAATATTAACCTTGGCAGCCCAGTGGCTTTTTCTGGCCTCCTTCTATGGTGATTGCAAGAGTTCTTTCTGAAGAGTCTTCTATGAGGCTCTTGGGCCGAGATGAAGGCAAATCAAATCAAAAGGAAACAAAACCATTATTAGCCTCATTTCATTTATATCTTCTTAAAAGAACAATAGTAAATTTGTTTATCTGTTTTAAATTCAGACAGACATTTTTTGTTGCTGTTTAGTGGCTTCGACTTCCAGGTATAGACATCAGATATGTGCTGTGAGGGATCAGATCCACTGATCAAACCCAGAAAATTTGAGTTGGTTCTTTGAACTCTAAAGTGCCTCCTTTCTAATATTTATATACTTCTTCAAAGGTGAAATTAGTATTATCTGAGTGGATGACTGAGAATTCTGCAGAATAATAAAGCAGTGTGGGATAATTTTAAGATAAGTATGCTAATGATTAAGATTCCTAGCTAAACAAAACACCCATAAACATTATGTTCCTGACAGCTGCGAGCATAAGAATCTAAAATGGCAGTAGCCAATACTAGGCAACACTGAACCATGTAATTTACATCTTAGAGAAATTAAACACAACATAATGGTTTAGCTTCCAGGCGAAAATACTATTAAATCTGCTCTAGCAGATTATGACATCATCTGAAACTGCAGGATACACATTTCATGCCAGTTATTATGGTTAGTATTATCTACTGCAGTTCTTATTATTTTTTATTTAATTCATTACAGGAGTTGTTATTTTTACTAGATGCTTATGCCATTAGTTGCTGCAAAAATAAGCCCCCGAGACTCAATGATATTATTGGAGTGTTTTAGATGAGCTACCTAAAATGAACCCCTATTTTACCGGTATTGTCCAGGGATGCTACTTGCAATTCAGAGGATTTAAATTGGTCTGATGATCCTATTCACTTGATGTCTTTTCTCCTATCCTGTTCCAATTTCATGACTCAGGGTCTCTGGAATTGATTAGAGATCTTCTGTCTTACAGTTCCTGCACTTTGCGATAGTATCTCATTCTTTCCTTTCCCTTTTCTGAGACTTCTGTCATGCCATTACCTATGCTCGAATAACAATAGGAAAAAGAGTCTATTTCTACATTATGTCTGTTTTGCATGAGTTCACATGAAGGTTCACCCTGTTTCTGTATTAGACTATGTTTTAAAAGGAAACAGTACAAAAATGTATGTGAATTTATATCTAAACACTGTATTTAGGGAGCCCTTGACTTATGGCTGGTCCCGTAGTGACGGTTCAAATGTATAACAAATTTGCCAAAAGGTACTTATGGCCAGGATTTGAAGTTCCTGTGGTCACATGATCACATTTTGAATGCTTGGTATAGGTCTGTATTTCCATCCATTTGTAACATCCCATGATCATCATGTGGCTGATTTACAACATTTTTTTTGTTGGAAACCAATATTTACTTCTGATTTCTAGCAAAAAAAAAAAAAACCTATTGCAGTCAATGGATTTGCTTAACTACTATGCTGCTATTGTTTAAGGACCAGCCCCAAAAACGTAATAAAATTGGGTCGGTCATGTGATGACCTGCTTAAGGACCAGGAGAACTTACAACCACTCTGGCCTCAATTATCATTGTATGTTGAGGACTACATGTATTCTTAGAAAGAGGATTATCCTAAATAAAAGAGGAATTTTCTAAAAAAAAAAAAAAGTCTAGTGGTTAAGGTAGAAATCCCGCTTCAGCCATGGAACCTTCCTAGGTGACTTTGGGCCAGTCTGTCTACCTTGCAAGATTGTTGCTGTGGAAAAAAAATTGAGGAGGCATAGATATGTCATCTTGAGCTGCTGGAAAAATGGTAGACAAATGGAACATGTAATAAAGAAACAATAAAAAATGACATGTACACAGGAATATAGTGCAACACAGAAACAAAATTGTGGACTATGACAAGCTCCACATTTTCCAAACCTAAAGTTGATGAGTGTAGTAAAACCCATATCATGATAAATGTGCCTGTAGGAGACACTTCTATATTTGGGTATATTGATACAGTATGTATACTTGCATTCATACGTACGCATGTGTGTATAACTATATGTACTGTATATAGGTCCATAAGAAAAAATGATTAATTCAACTTTAATAATTATAATTGTCTATAAAGAAAAGTACCTTATTTATAAAATTACTTGGCTCCTGTTTCCACATACCAACCTTTATCTCTTAGATATCAATCCATGCAAGATAGTCCCTTCAGGAAGAACAGTGAAGGAGGAGGAGGAAATGAGATAAGAGTAAAGAATAGCTACATAAGAAAGAGAAGAAAATTAAAGGAATGGAAAATGGAGGAAAATGTGGCAAAAGGAAGAGGAAAACAGAGGAAGAAAGAAGAGTGTGAGAAGCCCTCTTTGATTGCTACAAAAATTCATTACTTATCCACATCTTCCTAAGTAATTATTTAAATTACTTAGTAAATAGAACTTGTATAATTAATGCTACTCCAGAAGACCAAAATAATGGGGTCAAACCTTAAGTGGCAAGATGTTCCAAAGAGTAGGGGACACAATAGAGAAGGCTCTCTCCCTAGACTCCCACCAGCTATAACTCTTGTCCGATGGGGTCTACAGCATCCCCCTCTGCTGGCTTAAGGGATGCAGATCAATGCCAGATAATCAGCTCCACAGATAACCAGGTCCCATGTCATGAAGGGCATTAAAAGTGATAATTAATACCTTGAATTAGATCCAAAGCAGACTGGCAACCAGTGTAGCTTCTGGAACAGCAATGTTACATATGTCATCCTAGGGGTGGCCAGAACTGTCCATGCTGCTGCATTCTGTATCAATTGTAGCTTCTGAATACGCTTCAAGGGTAGCCCCCATGTAGAGCGCATGGCAGTAATTTCCTTTAACTGTATGCCAGAGAGTCATACAATCAACTTAAAATCTCAATGTCTCACTTATCAACCCTATTGGTTCTTCAAACGTCCTCCCCCAACAATACATTGACCATATATAGATGACTAACATACATTATATCAATAGATGTCTAGTGTTGGAACCCTTGAAATATCACTTGGGCATTACATGTTGTTAAACAGAGTATGCTTAAAGCTTGTCAGAGAATGATTTGTTCCTGCAGGCAATGAATCAGATCCCAAGGTTGGTGATACAGCTTTCTCTCTCCATAAAGTCCTTTGGAATGTAAGCCTCAGTCTAATGCTGTATTATACCATTCACAATGTTTACTACTCCCAGAAGTTTTATTTTGATGCAGTTCCAATCTGTTATTGCCTACAAAGGATTTTCTAGAGTCCCCATTGGCAGATCTGTCCCCATACTTCAATTTTATCTCTGGACATCAAAGTTCATTCCCTTAAAATGATCCAGGTTTTTCTCAGCAAACAAGGACTTCACATTTATCCTTTCATCTCATGAGAACCCCCTCCTTCATTCTTTTCCATATCTCTTCTCTAGGCCTAACCTTCTTCCCATCAATCTCTCTCATTATATTCTCGATGAATGAAATCTGATGGAAAGTATCATTTTGGTGCAGTACTACAGACATACAACTGCATTTAATCCCAGGTTAAAACAATATGCAGAGAGCTTAAAGTAGTAATATCAACATTCTATTGGCTACAAAAGTAGCTGAAAATTATGAGCATATGGTCAAGAAAATTACATTAAGTCATCTGGAGTGGAACTTGATTCTAAAGAAATCTTATTGCAGGTAGTTCTTGACTTATAACTGGTTGCAAAGTGATTTTGGCAACCAAAATCACATTTACTGCTCTTTGAAGCATCCTGTGGTCACCTGACCATGATTTACTACATTTTTACAGGAAATCAGTCTTTACTTCTGGTTTGTGGCAAAAAAAAAAGTCCCATAGTGGACAATGAATTTGCTTAATGAGCATGGTGTTTGCTTGACTCAGATTGACTCCGCCTTCCATCCTTACGAGGTGGGTAAAATGAGGACCTAGATTGTTGGGGGCAGTATGCTGACTCCGTAAAACGCTTAGGGCTGTAAAGTACTATGAAGTGGTGTACAAGTCTAAGTGCTATTGCTATTCCCACTGCAACTTTGAATGGTCAATAAGTGAATTATAGTAAGTCAAGAATTATCAATAGTAAGGGATGATTAGAACTACTGTTTAACAGGGTGAGACATGTGTTTCCACCCTGTTGTAGGACATATCACAATAAATATCAATATATTAAAGGCAACCACAGATACCAGATTGCAATGAGAAATACAAAGAGAGTTTATACATAATGCAGATCAGCAGCAGGGTAGCTGCTATTCTTTATAGGAATACTGTTTCTTATAGGGAGAATTTGTATCTGAACATAAATACAGATATGTTTTTAAATAGATATTTAGAGATTCCTAACCCAATACCTACTTGAGTGGAGGATAGCGATTGTAAATACTTTAAGAACAAATTACATTATATGGCTTATTCATATGTATTCAAGTTTGATTGCACCCTGTGTTTGTTTTGAACATGGATAAAAATACTTTGATATTTAAGTATATGAAGCAAAGCTTGAAATCATACTATATTGTATGCTTTAAGAAGAATTGACTTGATTAACTTGTCCTCTTTTTGCTAACGCACTAGTCCTCTAATACAGTGGCCCCCTGGCCCAGGATATGTGTGTGAGTGGCAGGCGCACAGGCGCATACACAACTCCACTCATGTGAGTGGTGGGCCTTTGTGCTCACGCGTGAAGCTCCACTCGCTTGAGCAAAGGGCACTTGAGTGAAGGGTGCTCTGCTCGTGTGCAAAGCTTTGCTTGTGTAAGTGGAGCTTCACGTGTGAACATAAGCACTCTCTGCTCAAGCCCCCTTCACTTGTGTGAGTGGAGCTTCGCGCACATGCGTGCTTGGCCATCATTCCCATGGCCTGCTTTGAAACAGTGGGCCGCAGCCAGGGGCATGGGGACCCCTGCTCTAATATCTATGCACATTATCATAGACATATCCTTAGCTGATGAACAGTCAAGAAGTATTTCATGCTTCTTTCTCTATTTTGTCATTATAATGAAATCTGAGATCTTCATATCTTAATAAAAAATTGATTTACATGATTGCTTAGCAGAATAAAAGATGATACAGATGGCAGATGTTTTAAAGAACTTTCAGATTATCTTCAATTACTTATGCCAATATGGCAATATTTGAAATTAGAAGAACTGTTATATAACAGTGTTCTGTGTGCCTTGGCATATAGTTATGCTGACCACATGATCATGGAAGTGTCTTTGGACAACAGTGGCTCCTTCGGCTAAGGAACGGAGATGAACACCTGTCTCTAAAGTCAGACATGACTGGACAGGTGAAACCTTTATCTTTGTGTAACATGGAATGTTACAACTAGCAGAATATAGCCTCATAATCCAAATCAGATATTTAATGTTGAGATCATTATTTGATTGATTATGTAGCCTTTTTCAACTCTTTTTCAACTTCTAGTGACCTCACACATTTTCTTTATGACAATCTACCCCTAACTGTTCTTTTAAGTCTCCCAATGGTGGACTCATTGCTACTGCATCTGAATTCATCCAACTTGCTGCCAGTCATCCTCTTCTCTTTCCTTCCATCTTTCCCAGCATTCAGGCCCTTTCCAGAAAGGCGGGTCTTTGCATAATGTGTATGAAGTAGGATAATTTGATCTTGATCATTTGTTGGACTCATATATGATGGGTAATTATCACCATTCATTCATTCATTCATTCATTCAATTTCTATAACCACATTATGACTTTTAGGAAAAACTAATATCAAGAAAATTCAGGGCAGAGAAAGTTCTGTTTTTTTGCAGACACCTGACTGTACTTATTTTATTTATTAAATTTATATGCTGCCCCTTTCACCTATGAGGAGACTTTGGACTTTATATATTTTATTTCCACCATTGCGGATTCTTTCTTAAGGGTAATCATGAGTGTCTTTCCATTTGCTTCATCAGGTTCCTTATTATGGCAGCATTTCCAGCTTTTTGAAAGCTGAATTCTTTGCTACTGTACTTCCGCCTCTAGCTATCTAAATAAACCGATGTAGTAAAAAGAGGATTTTATCACTAGGAATTGGTTCATAATGAGTCTAAACACAAAGCACAATCCAACCTGAGTAGGTCACTGGGACCAGAGGTTTAGTCTTCCAAGTTTTTGAATGGAAAGCTTTTAAATAATGGATAGAAACTGAACAAGGCGAGATTCAACCTGGAAATAAGAATAAATTTTCTGACAGTGAGAACCATCAACCAATGGAACAGCTTGCCTTCAGAAGTTGTGGGAGCTTCATCACTGGAAGCTTTCAAGAAGAGACTAGACTGCCATCTGTCAGAAATGCTGTAGGGTCTCCTGCTTGGGCAGGGGGTTGGACTAGATGACCTACAAGCTCCCTTCCAACTCTTTTAATCTGTTATTCTGCTGCTGGAGCCCATCCTCAGGGAACTTCTCTCTTTCTCCAGAATGTTTGCATTGGGCTGTTGTATGCATAGCATTTATGTGGCGCCTGGTTATATGTGGCTTTTAGTTGTTAACTGGGATGTGGAGAGCTGGCTTTTAAATCACTGGTTGTTGTTGTTTTGTGCTGCTGCACCCTTGGCTCCTAAGTACTGATAAACTGGTGGCAAATCAGCACATGCTCCCTGTCAGTCAAGAGGAATGTGATTTACCAGTACTAGGTAGGCAACACCCCAATGTATACAGTCTGGAGAGAGAGAGATAAGTTCCTGAGGATGGACTCCAGCACGAGTCCAAAGCTTGGAAGACTAAACCTTTGGTTCCGGTTACCGACTCAGGTTGGATCCTGCAACATTATCCTGGAACACATATATTTGCCTTCATTTACCAAAACACAATCACCGTAAGCAAAATAAGTCTAGTGGAAAATATTTAAAATTGAGATGTACACACCTGGATGCTACTGGATGCCTTTTTGATCTGAGGACTGCAAACAGTCCATTGCTTTTTTCTCAGTATCCCCAGTATATAGTAGAAATTGTGTTTCTCCATATGTGCATTTCACAGCTCTACCATACACATCTGTAATCTCATTGCTGTCCCTAAAATGATACCAACACATGTGCTTTCTGAGCTGCCCCTGCTATTTATTTCTGCCTCCACTGAGCTTTACAGGAAAAGAACAAAATAAATGTAATATTATCCCTAGTGCACCAGAGAACAAATAGTGACCCTGCAGCCTTCCTTTTAGATAGGAGGGAATTCAATGAAAATGTGATTAGCAATTAGAAGGTGAGGGGAATGAAGCTAGGAAGTGATGAATCTGGCAATCTGGTGCATTAGATCATCATTCATAAAAAAAAAACATGGTTAATGTACTCCTGCAATTATGAAAAATCAAACAAACGCTAAATTGATGAACATGATGATCTGTGAGCGTTGCTCGAAAGAATTGATTTGAACACCCAGTATCGTCCCTCATCCTATGTTCTTCAAGGAACATACCACATTGCTGAGCTGCATGACTAATTCTCTTATTCTCTTGTTTTAAAAAAAATCCTATCTGATTTTTTAAAAAATCTTATCCCATTTATTCTTTAATAGCCATTGGTATTGAAGCTGATGCCTGCAAAAGCGAGTGAGTTGATTAATAGGTATTTTATACATCTGGTATTTTCTCATAAAAGACTGGTAAACTTATTTCAATTATCATACCACCAACAAGGATGCAATCTGTTCACAATGGCTGTTTACGAATGGCTGCTTTGGGTAATGACTGTTTTCTTAGCACAGGAAATGAAATATAATATTATTAAACAGAGATATGCGGAACAATATGTCAACTTATCTGTCTTCCTGATGTTTATAGGACTCATTTTTCCTTTGTAATGTTTATTTTATTTTATGGGGCCAAACAGAAGACCATCACTTCCTTACAAAGACTTCATTGCTTTTATTTTTTCCTTTAATGTCCTTGAATATTAGCTTTTACATGCTTCCAAGTAATCAGGGCAAAAAACCACATACTTGGTACTTATTAATTCAGATAAATAGATGAAAATGAAAATGAGGCAAGATACCTATCACTGAAATAATTGGTAAACCCTTTTAGTCAGAAGACTAAGCATTCTGTATGTCCCCATTACATGGGGGTAGCATGACAAACACTTTATGAACTGATATGCACATTATTTGCTAGTTGAGTTTGCCAAAGAACCTAGAAAAAGTGGATTGGAGACTATTGAAGAAGCTGCAAATGGATTAATCAATGTATGGGACACCAAAAACAGGTATGCACATTTATTTACTTCCACAACCATATTTTCAAATACTGAGAACTGACAGGTAAAATGAGAAACAAGGAGAAGGTAAGCAATACTCTAATACAGGGATGTCAAACTGGTGGCCCACGGGCTGGATGCATTACATGCAGGCCACACCCACCCCAGCTCCACGAATGGGAAAAATCTCACAAAATGTCACGTGACGGCAATGTGATGCCATGAGTTTCACACCCATGCTCTAGTAAGACATAAAAATACTCAGTAATCATTTGAATATGCTTTTGAAAACAAAAGGTGAGATGGCAGTATGGTAGTGATGGACAGAAGTGGGTAACTGTAACCTTAAATATGAACATATCTACTTGGGAAAGAATATAACATAATCATTTTTATTAGCTCAGTAACCCAAGCTTGGATGTTAGAATGCCCATAGGTCTGGACACACAATGAGGCACAATTAAGATCTGAGAATAAAATCTGACCTCCAATATAAATAAAAAATGTCCTTTGTGTCTTGTTTTTGTTTGTTTGTGTGTTGGTTGAAAGTATTATTTACACAGTTCAGGGGTAAAAGGAAATGAAAGAATTATTGGTATTGCCAGTGTATTAAAAAAGAAAATAAAAAGAAAATAAAGGCAGGTCATATTTTTTATCACATCTAGGAACAGAAAATGTACTGGGGCCTAAACATATTCCAATAGTACTCAACACTTAATTTTACAGCATGGAAAATGCTAGTTTTCTAAAAGCAAAAGTCTCAATATATTGAATAGGTAATTGTCTGTACTGCTAAGAAATATTTCAGAAAATTACTTTGAAATCTGTCTAAGGGTAAGAAAGTCTTTTTTTTTTCCATTTTGCAGCTGGTGCTATTTTCACGATCCTTCAGAAGACGCCTTAAAAGGGATGCTCTTAAAGGATCATGAGAATTGCGCCCACTTGCAGAGTGGCACAAGGAGGCCTCTGTAGCAATGCTGTGCCTTACATCAGCTGAGTGTGAGTGTCAGAAGCTCTAGAAAAATGAAAAGGTATATTGTGTGCTTCTGGGCCCTGGAGTTGGCTGAGGGTTTCTGCATATGGCTGCATGGCAAGCAAGCTGAAGGCATCCAGTGTCACAACAGTTTTGCATATACCGTTGTATCATGTTTTTCTATGCTTGTGTGTTGGTTCAAAGTATTATTTATCCAGTTCATGGGTAAAAGGAATGCTTCCTGCCCTGCAGCAGGTTTCCATGTGTAGGTGGGTCCTGGGTGCTCCCTCACTCCCTGAGGTAGTCCTGTGCTTCACTTAACAACTGCAATTAGTGAGCTGGGATTACGGTTGTTGAGTGAAAAGGGCATGGGGCATCTTGCTTAACAACAACTGAAATTCTGGCCTATTGTGGTCACTTTGCTCAACAACTGAAATTCTGGCCTATTATGGTCATAAGTCAAGGACTGCTTGTAATAAGTCACATTTAGGAGTGCTTCAGAGCTGGATGCTAGTCACCATG
This sequence comes from Pseudoxyrhopus heterurus, assembly GCA_032468235.1. Taxonomy (NCBI): domain Eukaryota; kingdom Metazoa; phylum Chordata; class Lepidosauria; order Squamata; genus Pseudoxyrhopus; species Pseudoxyrhopus heterurus. The sequence continues at coordinate 384,596 of JANHJO010003389.1, read as the reverse complement.
TCAGAACCTTGATCCTTGACATGTAGTATATGTTTAAGTAGCCAATTTTTGAAGCTCCAGAAGGATTTCAAAGCAAGCATATGATTGTTTTGGTTTTGCTTTATTCTACTTTACTTTATTCTGGAGCCAAAACATGAGGAAGTAGATGCCCTTATTATTTACAGAACATTGATTCTTACTTCACCATGTGAAATTTCTGATTGTCTTTCAGGAGGTTTGAAGCTGATGGAGATTATTTAATGCCAGCTTCCCAAACATGGCACAATCAACTGGCATTTTAAGAGACTTGCTGATTGAGATTGGTATTGAGATTTGTGTGTGTGTGTAAACTTTCAGAATTACAGTAGTAATATACAAATGAAAATTATAAACAAAACCCAAATCACGCATATAGTTTCTTGAGAAAACTCCATTCCATTTATCCCCAACCTGTTCTTTCATACATGATTATTGATAGAAATCTGGGGATATAGTAAGAATAAATAGCTCTGTCATCTTCAAATATTCACAGTTACTATTTAGGCATTACTGAAGCATTTTCAGATGACACACTTTATGATAGTAGACTGTGGGGTGTACGTAACTTGCATTCATGGCTATAAAGAGCAAG
>JANHJO010003389.1:361582-373509 GCA_032468235.1 Pseudoxyrhopus heterurus | reverse complement strand
TGTATTGGTTACTAGTTTGTCCAATTCAAGGTGCTGGTATTGACCTACATTGCATGGGTCTGGGATATTTGAGGGACTTCCTCTTCCCAGTTTTATATGCCTGGGCCCTCCAGTTGGTGGGCCTCTTCTACTGAGGTGCCCGCACTGTGGAATCTTCTCTTCCCAGAGATGAAGTTGAATTCATTTCTCTTGGGATGTCTATGGAGATTCTCGATTATCCCAAAGGTGTCCCAAAGGTCAAGATTGTCCCAAAGGTGCTTTTTCAAGAGGCAACTGGACTTTCTGCTTTTCTGGTTTCAGAGCTGAAGAAGTTTCTTGAATAAGAAGTGAAACGTCTTCAAAGAAAAAACAGAAAGTCCAGTTGCTTCTTGAAAAAGCACCTTTGGGACATTTCTCTTGGGCTTCCAAAGGTCCCTGAAAACAGTTATGCCAGTAGACCTGGAGACCCCAGGGGACAGGTGAGCTTGTGAGGTGGCTTCCTTATTAATGGCGTCACTCTATCTGTTATTTTTCTTTCCTTGTTTAATTCTGCTTTTTTTAAAATCATTTTTAATGTTTTAAAATAATTATAATGGTTTTGGATAGCAATCGTTTTATATTTTTTTGTTTCATTGGTGTGTTGTATGCAGCTCACGGTCACATTCTGTAAGATGGGCAGTCATATAAATTTGATAAATAAATAAATAAAATATTAGAAACAAAGAAATTTAAATATAAGCAGGCTTTGCTGGAAGATATTTCTTGATTTCATCAACAATGTGATGTTAGCCATTGATTAAAGAGGGTGGGGGACTCAGTCAAGCATATACCACTCTGGAAACTTTTGACAAGGAAACAGGCTGCTTTGACTTTCAAATAGAGTGAGAATCTTTAATAAAACATTCATTTCATCCCACCCGCAGCTTTCCAAAATCACATCTTGATTTGTGTCAACCGAAATTCTCTGACTTTTCATCAACATGTTCAAATATATGGTATTTTCTTTATCTATCCAGATATTCTACTTCACTGAGTGAAATATGAGTCAAATGAAGTCACACTCAAGGAGAAATTATTACTTTTAAGTTGCTCTGTATATTTTTGGAACACACACACATATACACACAGAGTGGTATAACATGTATTATTTTCATAGCAAGAAAGAAATAGCAGTGAAAACAAGGAATGTTTCCTAGGAAAGATCAGGTTTATATAGAAATAGAGAACAGAATAAGATAAACTTTGGCAGATTTTCCTTCTTTTGTGATTGTGTGGTACATGGGTGATTGGAAATTATTTATTTGTCCCATTCATATAACTGCCCATCTCACCTAGCAACTCTGGGCAGTATATATAATCAAATAGTGCAGATATATCAAAACTATTAAAAACTAAACCAATATAAATAATAAAGATTAAAAAATGAAATAAAAACATTTCAGAAAAGAATACAAGAGAGCATATTCAATTAACCATCATAAAGCTATCTAGCAGGCTCCACTCCATCGTAATATCTCAAACATGAGATTATTTATTTTTATTTTTATCTTCTTGCCCTTCCAGAAGATTTTGGGCCAAACCAAATTGCTTTAAGTTTGGGGACCTTAAAATATCAGTACAATGTAAAATAAAATGTAATATGGATAATGATTAATGGACCAGAGATAAAAACATTATAAAAGGACACAGCAAAGAATTATATATTCATGATCTATTCTATACCATAGTTGGCAAGAGCCCGTGAGCATATTTAAGTTTTTAGTCGTATTTACACTCACCAACATTTATGTAAATCAAATTGACATGATAGCAGTCTTCTAATATTTGAGGGGCTGTCATAGAGAAGAGGAGGGGTCAACCTATTCTCCAAAGCACCTAAGTGCAGGACAAGACACAATGGATGGAAACTTATTAAGGAGCGATCCAGCCTAGAACTAAGGAAAAAAATTTCAGAAAATGAGAACAATTAATTCACAATTAATAAGTGGAAGCTGTAGAGGTTCTGGGTGCTCCATCACTGGAGATTTTTAAGAAGAAATTGTACATTTGTCCAGAATTGTATCAGATGTTCTGATTATATCAGATGTTCTGCCTGAGCAGGGGTTGGACTAGAAGACCTCCAAGGTTATGTATGTATGTATGTATGTATGTATGTATGTATGCATGCATGCATGCATGCAACATAACACTAGAAGCTGCTGTTTTGCAATATACCAATATACCATTTGCTCTACTTTATTTTTTAAATCAGATCCCTATTTAAAAAAAAAACAAAGCAAAAGATCAAGAGAATTCCCCACGACTACTAAATTGGCAAACACTAACTTTGCTTGCAGTTCTTGGTAAATGTTAGCTTTATTTGGGAAGTGATTTCATGCATTTTTTCCTCAAAATTCTTTAAAAATACAGAAGAGATGTTTCCATGCCAGAGCCCTTAAATTAGAGATAGCTAATCTTTGTGGCTCCAAAGGCAATATATTATGCTGGATTGGGCCACATGGCTGTGGATATACAAGTTACTTCTATGAGGATGAAATAGATTAAAATTTTACTCTGCAGGTATGAGTAAATAAATAGGTGTTTAATCAACTGAATAAAGTATAATACATCTAGAGATGAGATGATTTTGATGGGTTTGAAATTCCTCTCCAACCATTTTGGCAGAGAATACCATTTCCGAGCACTATTGACTCCGGGGAAAGATCACTGACTGAGGGGAACTGTTAAATCTCTCCTCTGGAGCAATCCCTACGGATAGAACTGCTTCCTCAATACAGCTTCTAATGGGAAAACAGCAACCTCAGTCACAGTCGGTCATCAGTTACATCAAGATTGCAGCGGTTTGATAGCTGCATCAACAGAAAGCAACGAGAACAGCGGCAAGAAATGTACAAAGGAAAACTACAAACTACAATTATGGCATTTGTGGCAAATAAAAGGCAGAGCTTGATGGTGCTGGGCAACTAGTTGTCTACCTCTCATTTTGGTAGATAATTTCTCCCTCTGAAAGTTCATTAAAATGTGAGAAATAATGGCCCTCATAGACAAGTAAGGTTAAGGAATTGGAAATACAGATATCAGATGAATGCAGTCATTAACCAACCTCATCCTAGGATGAAGGCTTTTTCTATCATTGCTTCTGACTCAGCACATCTGGAACTAACTCTACAAGATTTAAATGGAGTGTTCGGGATTTCTGAAGCCTTTCCATTCAAAAAGATGACTTTAAATTATACATGGTTGCTATTTTAGAAATGCTAAACTGAGATTCTGATGTGGAGCACAGCATACTGTACATATCCTGAAAAGATGTTTGACTGCATTTGTACATCCATCCTTAGCAGATTTCAAAATAACAAGAAACAATTCTGACGCTTCAGATTGCAGCTGCAGAACAGAATTTATAATTTAGCTCAGAGCTTGTAGACGTTATTAAAATTCATGGGGAAAATGCCTTTTCTTCCAGTTTCAGAAAATAGCATTTTGAGTCTGATTGCTTAATTACTCAAATCACCTACAAGGAGAGTACAGATAGGTCATGAATACCTACTGGCTGTTCCATACCAAGGCCAATTTTGTTGTCATGGGTAAGAAATATATTCCTACACATTAGTAGCATGGTCTCCTTCTCATCTTCAGAAGCATAACAGAAGCTCTCAGTGAAACTGCTGCAGCATTAATTTGACTGTATAGTCATGCCCTATTTGATTTTGAATTGGTGTTATAAAATCCACTTATGAAAGAGATTTTATTATATGGTGCCACACTGTATTGTAATGTTCTAGCTTTGCACAGATAAAAACAAAGAATCCCTTCTCTTTCCACATAAGGCTGGCTTGCCTGGTTTGTGTAGGTATAATTTTGATAACATAACAAACTGTGATCTATTCCAGGTTTTGAAGAACTTCTGGAGGATACCAATCTATCTATACCTGCTTCCATCTCCACCCCAAATCTGTTTTGTGCAAAGAGTCAGGAAATGACTAGTCTAGAAATTTCTTCCTTTTCGGCCATTTTGAGGGAGACAATAGGAAAAGGAGAATTTCTAGCTGCTTCTTCTGTTTGAAATATCTGGTTCAATGAGACAGATCCCACACCTGAAAAGATCATGAGATGCAGCAGGAGATATCCATAGACCCTTCCCAATTCCCCTTACGTTCCATTCACAATAACCTCACAAGCCAAAACCACCTGATTGGCCGGCTCTGGTGTCTATTAATAATCCACTGTGATAGGCAGGCAGACTGTTATCAGGAAGATGAGAGATGTGGTACATCTAACAGGATACTATGAGAGAGAAAGAAAGATAAAGGAAAGGCCTATCCTCTGAAAACTGATGAGAATTGTTCAGGATGAGGAACATCTATGGATATTTTTTATTTATTTTATTAGTTTTTTAATAGCCTTTATTACTTTATAAGTAACTCAAAGCAGCAAACATGCCTAATACTCCTTCCTCCTCCTCCAACAGCCCTATGAGATGGGTAGGGTTGAGAGAGAGAGTGACTGACCTAAAGTCACCCAATTTTACTCACAGGTTCCTGGATTCTAGGCCAGACCTAAGCTCTAATTCATAGAAATACAATTCAGGTTTATTCATCAAAAAATCCTTCTGAATAGCCTCCAATCTTGCCCATATCCTTTGCCCAGTCTAAAGGGAAATATTCACATTAGCTACTGTCAATGTGCTCTTTTTCATTATAATTAGAAAGGAGATTTAACCATAGTCTACTGAAAGGTCTATGATCCTTACCTGCTTGGGGAAATGAATCAATTGTCTATTGCCTTCTCTACTGTCCACTTTATTTAATCCACACAAGGACTTAATTATGCATTGGCTATACATCTACTATTTAGAAGAATGACTTATCCATTTCCTTTTGACAGTTAAGTCAATGACTTCAAGGAAAGTAACCAAATTTTATACAATTGCAACTAGAGTTGATATATAGAACAAAATATATACTACTGCATGACGTTTAAATGGCATTATTATATGGTTAGTTTTTTTAAAGAAAAATGGGTAATTTTTCCTCAAAATTGTGATAATTGTGTGCTTTTAAGATGACCCTGATAGGGATCAGTTATCCCTAAATAGCTTGCAGATTTTAGGGAAAATGGGAGGTCTCTATATTGGGAAGGATTAGGAAACATTTGACAGCAGATGTAGATATTAGCTATAAAAATACCTGAGTTTGTGCAAGGACCCACTTCTTCATTGGGTTAGTGATCTGGGTTGTTGTTTCTTGGATACCTATATTTTAACTTTTATCGTGTTTATTACTTTTTGTTTATTGTATTTTAATTCTGTTCACTGCCGAAAGTTACTTGTTGAGATGGCAGCCATATAAATTGGATAAATAAATAAATGGAAACTAGGGAAGGAAATGGGGGTCAATTAATTCAGTTTGCTGTTGGTAAACTGTGTGGCTGAGTGACAAGTATGGCAAGAATAAACATAGAATTTGATACAGATTCCAATAAAAACCCACAAAAATTATGTAGAAAGAAAGAAGACATTATAAATATTCCAAAACATTCTAATCGCTGGTGTTGTGATAGTGATAGAAATAGCATATATACTTGTATACTGCTCCATAGCAGTTTACAGCACTCTCTGGGGTGGGCAGTTTATAATGTAAGCATTATTTGCATATTGCCCCCAACAATCTGGGTCTTCATTTTACAGACTCCAGAAGGATGGAAGACTGAGTCAAGCTTGAGTCCCGTCAGGATCAAACTCCAAGTTATGTGTAGTGTAAGTATGTAAGTGTCAATGTTCCGAGCAATGTACCCACTTCAATCAGAACTCTGATGCCTGACCGGACTTAAAAGCCCTTTATTGAGTACATAGCCTCGGCACTGAGTGAGGTTATGAGAAATCTGCGGGATTTCTGCACTTCATTGACATAAGAAGGCTTGGAACTCCATGCCCCCCTCCAGGTGTCCCGTGTCATGCAGGTTACTCATTGGTAACTCCTCCCTCGGTCCGGTCTCAGCAGATGTTTGGCGTTATGCCCTTGATCTCCACGCTGGTTCCAGCTGCCATTAAGTCCAGTTACTAAGCCCTCCCCAACCCCTCCATGGTTCATTCCTTATTCTGTGCTGGCCCAATCCCCCCCAAGTGTGGCAACTCAGAAACAGTACACAAGTCATCATGGCTTCGACCAATACCATTTCGAGAGCTGACAGTAAGAACTCTTTTTTCACGAAAGAAAGAATATATAATAAATTAATGCAGTTTTTTTTGTCAGGCCTAATTCAAGAACGATGTAACACAATCTAGCCAATGTTCAGTTCTTTATTTGCCTACTTCATATAGACAGAATCTTGCCACGTTAATCCCTTATTTCTCTCACCCTAATAGATGTATCCTGGGAAATTCTAGGGAGTGGCTATCCTAGATCTCTTCTTCCACAATCCATCTTACTTAAAGCGAACCTCTTTCATCATAACATGAAATAGTGCTATAGTTTCAAAGTTAAGAGAAATTATGATAAAAATAGGCGAAGTACAAGAATAGCTGTAATACTTGATAAGGGTGGAAGAAAGAGGTTTCCCAAGATACAATGGCCTTTATTTTAACCAGATCCGTTTGAATTCTTTCTCAGGAAATGTGCTTTTGATCTATCAGTCCAAAACTGGTAGATCAAAGCAGCATTTCTCTAGTTCAGCATAAAGCTCATGATCATGAAGTCTCTGAAGAACTGTTTGAATGTATGCACTTTGAAGAACAGGATCCTTGGAGTAAATAAGCAAAACATCCAAATAGATAATTTAAAAATCATCCACAATAACCTGAGAAATATGTTTTATGATATTTTTGGAAGACTACAGTACCATTAGAAAGCCAAAAGGCATAAATGTTTATTTACATTTCCCATAATGAAAATCAATGCCATTAAACATCTGTGCCCTCTTTTCATTCAAATAAATTGTAAGCTCCCCTTATATCTAATATAGTAAAATGTAGGTCTTATGGAAATAATATCAAATGTAAAAGTAAGAGGAAGAGAGTAGCAATCCACAAGAGAATTCACAAGTCAATAATAATGGAGGACATCAAAGGATCCAAGGATCTTCTTTTTCTTTTGCAATGTTTATCAGGCTAAGAGTGACAGTGAAACTTGCCATTCCCTCTTTCTTTCTTTAATAGGTGATAATGCACAAAGTCTTATAACTGAATACTGCTTTCAGGGGTAAACACTTGTAATGAAAAAGACTCAGCTCTTGTAATAGTATGTGGGAATGACCTTGGGAAACAGGATCAAGACCTGCAAATCAGACAACTGGCATGTAAAAGATGTCTCAGCACATAGAGGGGAGATGATGTGGGAAATATTTCAGAAGGGATCCTCCCTACTTTTCCAGAGAGTAAAAGGAAAAGATATATATTGTGATGGGTCAGCAATTAAACAGGTTCAGCTTGTCAACTGACAGCCCAGATTTGAGACCCAAGTGCTGCATGATGGAGTGAGCTCTGATTACTTGCTCCAATTCCTGCACGCCTAGCTGTTTGAAAGCATGCAAATGTGAGTAGATTAATAGGTACCACTTTCGTGGGAAGATAAGAATATTCTATGTAACTTGGCGTATAGTCATGCTGGCCACATGATCACAGAAGTGTCTTTGGGTTCCCTCTGCTAAGAAACAGAAATGAGCACTGCCCCCTAGAGTTGGATACAACTAAACACAGGAAACCTTTACCTTTATATATTTAAAAATATTATTTAAATAAAAGAAACATCACTAGAAGCCAAAATCACAAGACTACGTCTGTGCGAATTCATTGGAGAAACCAATGATGCCTGGAATGGTTAGTGGATCAAGAAGAAGAGGCCAGCAACAAACTTGCCAGCTTGATACTATCAAAGCTGATACAAACAACTGTAAGAAGCTGTGTTTGACAAGATAGCATGGAGAGCACTTGACTATAAAGTATCGCCAAGAGTCAGACATAACTGAGTGGTGGAGAATTAATGAATGTAAATAAAAAAAATTAACTTGACATAAAAATGGCTTCAGTGTACACCCACATTTTTTTCTTAACTATCTGTAATTTGACAGAAGAATCAGAAGTGATTTAACAAACTTCATCTCTTCAACATTTATCCAGCCATTGCATTTTTTTTCACTAATCCAAGTGAACACTGTGCTGCAGCTAAGAAAAGAAAAAAATATTTGCGGACACCTAATAGATATTAATTTGATAGGTTGGTAGTCTTTCAGAAAACAAAAATGATTGGATGAGGTAATCAAATCTTACAAGCATTGGCTTACATCGATTTCTTATTTTGATTTGGCAGAAGACATAGACAATCTCCACTGAAGATAAGAATGAAACCATACACAATACAGGCACAAAGGATTTTTATATCCTCAGGTGTTTCAAAGAGACACTTTTTTCCTCTCATCCTTCTGAACTAACTGAATTACTTAGCATGATGCTTGGTGGATTTGAAGTCAACAATTGTTTGTTTGTTTAACAACTGTCATACTGGCCTGGAAACTGTGGGTTCCCACCTTATTTTCCTCAATATGCATGCTTAGGGACTGAGTTAGATGCTTGTTTAATATATCACACATCAAATCATGCCTCCTTTGTTATGATTTGCCAAATGAGACATTCTGCTATCATTCCATTTACTGAAGACTCTAAACAGACTATTTGCCTCTAAACAGACCATTGTTTTATTGTATGATTAATGTTGATGCAGTAATTCAGCTGAAAGACAAATGCAGGGGAGTTTGTGAAGCTGGAAGTATTTGTATCATCAATCAGGTTAGACAAGTACAATAATTAGGAAATGCTGATATAACCACAAATTGGGTCACTCCCTCATGATCATGGTGGGAAATCAGTGAGGAGATGCAAAAAGAAATAAAAATAAAATTAACACAATCTTCATGGTGTTTTTCATTAAATATATTATTATCCTGACCCATTTCATTAGTAATGAGATAATACTCATAGTCCTAGGAACTGGAGTGTTTGGTGGACATTTATGCTCCTTATATATGTAGATAATGAATGAATGAATGAATGAATGAAGGAAGGAAGGAAGGAAGGAAGGAAGGAAGGAAGGAAGGAAGGATAATAAAAATATCAGTTAATGCAAACTAAAACAATATTTGGGATCAGAAGCAATCAGTCTACTATGCTTCATGCTGCTTGTTTGAGGAAGTTTCAGGAAAGCGTATTACCCATTTATCCTGAAGGTGGTATCAAAATTTATTATCTCTACAGCTAGCTTTATAATCATTGGTTTGTGCCCTTCTGCTGTAAAGACTCCCTGATTTAATAGAGACTTCTACCAATGTAGCCTTAAAAGAGGTAATTGTTCTAGGCCTTATTTTGACCTTGACCTCTAAGTTTCCTTAGTCTAGGCCAGGGAATTCTGGGAGTTGAAGTCCACAAGTCTTAAAATTGCCAAGGTTGGACACACCTGGTTTGGGAAATGGCAAACGTTTTAGTGAGGAAAATCTGGTATAATCATTTATTATTACATTTATATGCCACCTGATCACCAGTGTCCCTGGGTGATTTAAAATTGTTAAAACATTTACTGTCACCTTAAAATCTTATTGTAATTGCTTATTGAAAATAGTTTTGCTGTATAGAGTAAAGGAGCCTCCGTTATCTTAATTTTCCTGTGCAAGTTGACATCCAACTCTAAAAAAACTCAGACACATTGTGACACTGCAGCTGCTGTAGGCTCATAAGATGCAGCCTGTTCATGTTCTACCAAATGAACATACCAAATACTCCATCATCGTATTTTCCCCACAATAATAAAGTGGGTTGGGCTGAGAGAATGACTGGCCCAAAGTCACCCAGTCAGCTTTCATGATTAGCTGGAACTAGAACATTTAGTCTCCTCGTTTTTTGTCTGGTGCCTTAACCACGAGACCACTAGACTTTGGGAGTGTGTGTATGCCTTACATGTTGTGTTGGACAAAGCAAGAAAATTCTATGTTTGAAAAAACATGCCTATGCCTAGAATTGCCTTAAATCCAACCCATAACTTTGTCCCACATTCTTTCAATAAGACTGAAAATTACTGAATGTAATTTTTACTTCCTGGAATTGACAGCAGTCGGCATTGGATCACATAAAAAGCATTCCGGAAAGGTTTTGTAATCAGATTGTGGCACTTAGAAAGATAAGGCCTAGGATTTTTCTCTTTCTTCTCCCTCGACTGTCCTCAGCAATCCTCAGTTGTTCTACCTGATGAACTGTATTATTGGCTACTACTGACTGCAAATGTCCTTCTCTTTAAAGCTATTGAGAAGATAAATGCAATAGCAACTAATTGCTGATCCATTATTTGCAGTCCTACATGCTACAGAAAGCCAAGAAAAACTTTCTAAATCAAAATGAATATATCCTAATAGTTGTCTTAAAAACATAAAGTATTCCTAGAAATAATTTAGATTCCAGGTGATGTTTCCTTGGCAATGGTCTTGAAGAGGTTTGCTTCTGCATTCTTTCAGGGTGTGTTTGTGGTTCTAACTTCCTACTCTACTCATTAGTTCTAACTTTGTTATCCAAGTGCTACTACCAGTATATCAAATCTTGCTTGGCTTTTTTTTTTTTGAGATCAGTCAAAATCTGCTCTCTGCTGTGATCAACACTGTATTAGATTTCACCAGTTCAGAAAACTACTCTGATAGATACTATTCCATACCCTGAAGAACCTGAAGTAAGAATATGTTACTATTAAGCTATCAAGAAATGCTTTCAGGGAAAATCTTTTGATTTCTACTTATTAAATGTTCAGCATTGTCTCTAGAGCAAGAGTACAATCCTAAGTGTGGTTATTAGCATAATAAAAAATTGTCTCTGGTTTTTTTATATATGACAATCAAGAGGAATCTGTTTGAATGAAAAAAAAAAGATAAACGATAGGATGAGAACATTCTTTCCTCTTTTTACTGTATTTGTAAAAAAATTGTTCAGCTTCAGAATCATAAATGAAAACTGTGGTTTGCTTTTGGAAAACTTGAGGACTGGAAAAAAGTCCAAATTGAAACAAAAATATAGATCTAAGTTAACTCTGAGAGCTTATATTTCTGCACTAATGGGGAATGCATTCTAAAATATAATAACTAATTTTAAAAATCAAACATCCATGATAAAAAGATGAAAACACAGCAAATGATACAATAAAGGCCCTTCTGTTTCTCTTTTAAAAACAAGGAAGGTGTGCTGCGTGATGAGGTACCTTGCAAGGAGTGGTTTTTCAAAATTTCATCAAAGTACCCTGTAAGCATGTCTGTAATGGTACTACCATCAAATATACTAATGTTGTATATACAGTAAGCTAATTGACATTCAGTGCCAATGTTAGGCCAAAGCTATTGATAATCCTATAAGGGAATTTAGAGATGATCTTGGGGAAGATATAAGAGAGCCATTTAGGGAGGAAAGAAGAAAGAAGTCATTAGGGAAAGACTTGGAAAAGAGATGACACAATCTGAAAGTAGGAGTGCAGGAAACTCAAAATCACTCTGATTTTGTTTATTATAAGATGGAACCATGAGAAATTTAGGTAGGCTTTTAAAACATGTTTAATAAAGTGGAGAGAGACAGTTTGATGTAATGGCTAAAGAATCAATCTAGAAATGGGGAGGCCTGCTTGAGTTCTAATCCCACCTTAAACACAAAGACAGCTGGCCTAGTCCGTGTCTCTCAACCCTGGGATGCAGGCAAGGGTAAACTATTTAGGAGGTCTTGTCAAGAAAACTTCAAGGACCCGCCCAACCATTTTGCCAAGAATCAAGATTGATTTGAAAATAAATAAATAAATGAATAGCAATAGCACTGTATTTATATACCGCCTATCAGGGCTTGCAACCCTCTCTAAGTAGTTTACAGAATCAACATATTGCCCCCAACAATCTGAGTTCTCATTTTACTGACCTCAGAAGGATGGAAGGCTGAGTTG
>JANHJO010003389.1:331983-344394 GCA_032468235.1 Pseudoxyrhopus heterurus | reverse complement strand
AGTTGTTAAATTAGCAACACGGTTGTTAAGTGAATCTGGCTTCCCCATTGACTTGGCTTGTCAGAAGGTCGCAAAAGATGGTCACCTGATCCCAGGACATTGCAACTGTCATAAATAGGAACAATGGTCGTAAGTGTGAAATGCAATGGTCATAAGTGTGAAAACAGTCATAAGTCACTTTTTTCATTGCCATTGTAACTTCAAACAGTCACTAAATGAACTGTTGTAGGTCAAGGATTACCTGTAATATCCTCCTGCAACCAGTTTTGTTCCGGATGCTGTGTGGCTTCTCTCAGCTGCCTACCTCACATCTTTTTATAATTTTCCTCTTTTGGACAGCATGTGAAGACATAGATCCAATGCAGTGTTCTTTTTAATGACAATGGATACTTTAAAAATTTTTTAAATATATATATATATAATAGGGAAACTACTAAACATGGATTATAAAATAGGAAAGACTGGATGGAGTGATCAGTTTGCGAGGAGTATATCAGGAATCCTAAAAAGATATCCAGAGATAGAAATGCTTTAAGAAAAGCCTCAAAAGGCAACAAATACAATGTGGAAAGATGAAACCTCTTGTATCGATTTTTCCAGAAGTTTGAAGGCAAACAATTTCTGCCTTAAACATCCAGAGGCAGTATTTGATTTTGTTCATGCTAGTGCTGGTTTTCTTCCAGTTAAACTTCAGAAACAAACAACATATAAAGAGGTTGTGACTCTGCACATTTATCCGATGTTGTTCCTGGGATCTGTTCTCTTCCAGTTTAGGAGTCACAGTCCCAAGTGCTTCTACTTCCACCTCGTCCTTTATTTTATATATCCTCGCTAGTTCCTCCTTCAGACCATTACTTCTGCAGTTTCTCAAACTCTTTTTCTTCCTGATGTTGCTGTTATTTGGCACCACTGCATCCATCACTACTGCTCTCTTTTGCTCCTTATCTACTACCGTGATGTCTGCTTGATTGTCCAGTACCTACCTATCCGTTTGGATCTAGAATTCCCACAGGATCTTAGCCTGTTAATCTCCACTACCTTTTCTGGAAACTCCCACCAACGCCAGCTATATACTTAGTTGTGCCGCTCAGAGTACGCTGTTCCTGCCTGCATCCTATAGCCTGCCATTATGTGTTGGACTGTCTCAGAGGTCACTCTGCATAATCTGCTCCTCAGATGCTGTCTAGCCTGTTAGGCCCTGCTTCTATGGATATGTTGCTTAGTGCCTGTTCTTAGGCTGCTATGATCGGTGCCTCAGCACTATCTTTTAGTCTTATATATACAGTATATGTTATATATATATCCCCCTCTTAATCAAAAAATGTGCTGTGCTTAGAAGTTTGTTTTACAAGAGTTTGTTTTACAAAAACAAAGCTTCCATTCCTGTACAATAGCATCATAACAATTTATAAAACATTTTTTTATAAAATAAAAAATGTAAAAGCACGTCCTGCAGAAACCTTTTACTTTTTGCCAATATTTAACTAAAGTTAAATCTTGTTGTCAGGGTTGTTTGCCTGGGGAGAAGTTCAAAGAAGACAAGATAGAAACGATGTGTTTTTTTTTTTTTTACAGGTAATGCACATGTGATGCACATCCAAAAAGGGATAAATTGTGCAATTATAGCCACCATGTTATTTTTTTTGATGTCCTGTAGATCCCTGCAGCAGCCCCCAACTTTCTGAATGACAGGGACCGGTTCTGTGAAGAGTGGGTTTTCCACAGGGGATGTGTGTCATTTTGCCCACTGCCCGCATTCTGTGCATGCACAGATGAGGCTTCGCTCACTTGTGCAACCCAGTTCCTGATGAGCTGTGGGACATTGCCAGTCCGTGGCCCTGGGGTTGTGGACCACTTTATCTAAGAAATTAACTCATTACCAGATGGCCAAATGGAAAATGACAGTTTACGAGGGGGGGAATTCTGGGAGTTGAAGTACACAAGTCTTAAAGTTGTCAAGGTTGGAGACCCCTGGCCTAGAGTCACTGTGAGCAAATAGGGAGCTATATAAGTTTTCTAAATAAGTAAACAAACAAACAATAAATAAATACAGAATGTTGAACATTCATGAACTCAGTGCAAAGTATATTGAACTTACTATATGTGCCATATTCCAAGCAACTATATATGAAGTTAGGCTTTCTGAAGCACCTTAAGAGGTAAATATTTACATATTTATTTAACAATATTAAATTTGCAGGACACTTGTTCTCAAACAAGAAATAACATCGAGGAATTGGAGGTACATGTTAGTGTATGTTAGTTTGCTCAGTATCTACAAAATCACAGAACATCTAAGTAAACAATTTTATTATGGCCATAGACCCAGCACCACAAATGAAAAGCATTAACAACAACAACAACAACAACAACAACAACAACAAGACATATAACATATAATAACATATTACATTTAGTGGTGGATTTTCATTGGTGAATTTTGCACAGTATAAAAAAAATTAGCTACATTCAAAGAGGCTACATCATACTGATCTGATAACATCAGCTGTATGTAAACAAGATTGTGTTCCCTGGATATTTGATCAGGTGAGGTGTTATGAAGTGGATCTATGAGTACTAGCTTAGGAGCTGAAGTTTTGATAGCCCCTTGTCCACGGGGTAAAGTCTCAGCTCATATATCTAAAATGTCTTGAAGAAAATGTGTTTCCCAGAATACCTTTCTGATAAGGACACTTAAACTACTCTATCTCTTACAGAAGTCATACAAGAAATGCCCCAGTGTCCAGCTATAAAAATCTACTAGCTTTTCATAATGTCCTCTATGGGTTTTGAAAGTATAAAAAAAGTACAAAAAAACATGAAGCTACCAATTGAAGTTAAAAATCTTTGAAGAACACAGATAAAGTTTACAACAGGCTACGGAAGGTGAAAAGTACAGAAGACACTTAATTACCTATTACAATTTAAAATCTTAATTGGTCATTAACTAAAATTATTTTTTTCCAAAAGAAAGATGTATCAGTAGAGTTGAATTATGCATTTTTAATATTAAGCTGTGCATTTTTTATACACCAAATGATTTTCATTTTTAGGTTTAAACTTTAAAGAAATATATATGAGTGCCTTCTACAGAAACTATAAAGATCAGATGAATTTAATGAAAAGGACCTGAATAAGATATTTGACGGTAATTAAAGACATAATGAAAATATTCATATTGCATGGATGAACACTGACAAAGTTTAATAGTAAAACAATATCATGGCATATATGTTACCACAGTGCATATGGTTCCTGAGCATATGTATGCTACTGTGAAGAACCATGGAAAACTTTAATAAAATTGTTCCAAAGAGATTGATTGATCAATTGATTGATTGATTGATATGATGATTCACAGATTGATGGCGGGGACAAAGACTGGCAGAAAGAGGTAGTATTAGCATGCATAAGATTTCTTCAATATCTCTTATATTATTCATTAATCAGTTGGTTATCATTTATTTGTGTCATGAAGTGTTTTTCTATCAACAAATATGTGTTTGCCATAATTTCATCTAGTACAACACTCCAAGCTAATTAAAGCAATATTATTAAGAACCATCTATGGAGACTGGTCAAATTGTTCAAGTATCATTAAGCAGACTGCTTAAAAGCGGTGAACCTTAAATTGACCAAGTGGCCTGCATTTGAAATGGATGGCATGCTAATAATATAAGGAAACCACAATAGAGTACTTCAATAAGTTCAAGATGTTAGACCACGGGTTTACAGCTATGGCCTGCATTTCTTACATAGCTCAGCTTTCACGTGACAAGACTCCCATGCTTCAAACATAATCTGAGCCAGAAGTGTGGGTAGCTGGCAAAAACCAAGGATGTTAAGAGACAAAAATGGGAAATATCTCACATAATGCTTGAAGTTTGCAGAAACTTAATTAAGAAGCAATTCAAAACATATGGTAGAAACAAAGAAGCTGACTTTGCAATCGAAACCGGAGAGCAGATATCCAAGCATTTATATCTTTGTGATTGTATTGGAAGCTCCTTATTATTAAGAATTTGCATTGTACCATATGTGTCAGCTTTATGTTTGTGTTCTCTTGCCACTAGGGAATCTAGCGATTTTAGCTAAAATATTCAACCAAGTCATATTGTCTGCTGTCCAGTGACCTTATTTCTTTTGAATGACTTTCCAGAAGATCGAGCCTCCTGAATTATATTAGGCTTTTTGTTTGGCACAAAGGGATCAAGAACTCAACAGCATGAGTTGAACAGGTTACACAGGTCACTTCAGGATGGGCCACAATTCATGCTTTGAATTCATTGCTGGTACTCCAGTGATGACAGAAGTAACAGGGATTTACACCAAGGTGCTTTTTCAAGAGAACTTTCTGGTTTTTCTTTGAAGACATTTCACTTTTCATCCAAGAAACTTCTTCAGCTCTGCTTCTTAGATGAGATGCAAAATGTCTTAAAAAAAAAAAAACAGAAAGTTCAGTTGCCTCTTAAAAAAACACCTTTGGGACAACCATGACCTGGATGACTGAGTATCTCCATTAACAGGGATTTACTGGCCACTGAAAGGGGTGTCTGGCTTATTCCATGTCCTTGCTGTTGGTTCCAATATGATGGTGAAACACCAGGACTTGGTAAAATCTAAATGTAGCAACCAAAGATGCTTAGTGGTTCACAACCATCACAAGAATGTTGCTCTTAACGTTCTTTTTTTAAAGAAAAAAGGGACACTTTCAGTGGTACCTTGATGCATTTTAGCTTCATGGATGGCTACTGATTGGAGAAATCATCTCTGTCTCATCCATCATTCAAAAAGAGCAGATTCCAATGGGCTGATGGTTCCTTGCCTATACTCAGATTCACAAATAAATGTACATACCTGATCCCATATTAATACTATATCCTCAAATTCTTGGAACTGTCGAGCCGTGCCTGCCCTGCTTTCTTTCCGTTGTGATCATCCTTAAGGACGGCTGAATCAGTATAATTGTTTCATATATTCTCTCATGAGTCTGGAAGGACTGAACTATGAAAGGACTGGATTTCCATGTTGATCTGCATTTTAAAAATGTATGGAGCTTCATATTTAAATACATATTTTAAAATGTACATATCCTAAATGATGAAGTTCTAAAGTATTTTGATAGCTTTTTTTTAACTGAGAGCTGCATCAGGAATGGTGGAAACTGGTAAAGTTTCAGTAGGTATTTTAGCCTAATAGGTGAGGATTAAATCAGATCAATTCTTGAATTACCCATAGAGCTCATTAATCCATATAATTTTGTTCATCTACTGGTGGAAAGCTTTGGTTAACAAAGTTTCTTTTTCGAAAAGAGGATCATACATCTGCATGGGACACAGTCAATTCTTGATAGAAATGGGGCTGAGACATAAGCAGCAGAAGCAATTCAAACAGGCTGAGAGGCAATGCATTTAACCTGGTTTAGCTCCAGAAGTTACATAACTCTTCCAGTTTCTCATGTGTCGCAAATTTCCGAGCGGTCACTATATCTTACAGTCCTTGCCTTGGTGCAACCAGAATTACCATGGTTAGAAAAACTTCTAACAGAATAGAATAAAAGAATCACAGAGTTGGAAGGAACTTGAGGGTCTTCTAATTCAACCTCCTGCTCAAGTCGGAAACCCTACATTATTTCAGACAAATGGTTGTCTGATCTCTTCTTAAAAGCCTCCAATGTTGGAGCACCCACAACTTCTAAAGACTAGTCATTCCACTGATTAATTGTTCTAAGTGTCAGGAAATTTTTCTTAGTTCTAGGTTGGTTCTCTCCTTGATTAGTTTCTGTGCAGAAGAAGTTAACATTCATGGGAAAGGCTATGATACCTAAACACCACTTACTCTCCATGTTGTCCTTCCTTTAAGCAATGTTTTAAAAGTGGTATTGCCTGACCAGGTAAACGATAATTCTATGAAAATCAATTTACTCCATAATGAAAGAATAAGACAAGGTTGCTACAATTTCATACTATTGTGTAGTTAAATCTGAAAGAGCATGCAAATTCCTTTCAAAAACATGAGCTCCTCTCAAGCAAAATTCATCCATAACTGACTGTTATTCATTGATTTGATTAATTATGTGATGGAGTATATTGTTCTGCAATCTGCCTTGGTTTTAGTTGTGCAAAAATCTGGACTTTGAGTAGCAGCTTGTCATAGTTGTAATACATGTTCAAAAATGATGACAGTGAAAACGGAACTAAGATCAAAAATTAGTACAGGGATTATCCCTTTGTGAATACCTCTAATGGTATTTTGACTAGTAATTTCTATCCTTGTCTTCTGAATGATATTCTTACCACTGCTATTAATTTGCATATAGATTCTGGCACTTTTCAATAAAAATGATAATTTCTGCATGACTTTCTCCTTGAAACAGCTGACATTTGAAAATATTTGTTGACAAATTTCATTGTATGAAGACTCTAAAGCCTGAAACTCTTTCATTATCTATTTAATGTATTATCCCTTCATTACAGCTGCACAACTTATTATTCATATGTTAATATAATAAAAAGGAGAAGAAGTAGACGAGCAGTACATGGGATGCTGTTCTTTCCTTCAACAAGTGTGTACAGATTGGTTTTCTGCTGCTTTAGCTCGAGGGACAGTCAAGGGTCAGAGGTTGGAAGTGTTTGCTGTAATGGTTGTTCTATTGTTTTCAGTTATCACTATGTGGCTGTTGAATTTTGATCACAGGTTTCCCTTTGAGATTCTTGTAAACTGCTGCTTAAGCCAGGATGCTTGCAGGAGTGCCTGAAGGAGTGTCAACAATGTCAAAAAGAGAGGTACAACAAGATGACATAAGCCTGCTTCCTTTTATTTATTAAACAAATTTGTATTGCCGCCCAACTCACATACAGTGACTCTGGGCAGCGTCACATGCATTGCACACACAATAAAAGGTGTGAAGCTTCAATCCCTGCCTTTTTCACATTGTTGATGCCCCTATGGATATCCCAATGGTAAAGTTGCAATAATCTTCTAGAATGAGTATGGCATTGGTATCTTCCTCATTGGTCGATCTGGGTCACCATGAAAAATGGAATGGGTCATCATGACCATCAGTCAAGGAGTTCCAGCCGGCCAGGTCCAAGAGAAGGGCCTTTTCCTTTATGACTCCCACCCCCTAGAATGTCACCCTCAAAGTGACATTGTTATGCCCCAGGTCACCTAGGCAGCGGAGAGGACAACAGAGTCCTTTATTGCTCTGTTAAATTCCACAACAAACAGCCCCACAATGGCCAGTAAGGCTCCACCCCAAATTTCCCTGAGGTCAGCCACCAATGGTCCCACAAGCAAAAGCCAGTAAGCAACAAAACCAACTCGCAAAGGCAGAAAGGAAGTCCAAAGACAAAGGTGCAAGATCACGGAGCAAGGTCCAAAGTCAAGATTCACAAGGCAAGGCAGATCCACAGGGTAAGGTAAGTCCACAAGGCAAAGGCACAAGGCAAGGCCCGGGCAGAATCACGAGTCAAGGCTGAGTTTTTCCCAAAGCCAGGGGAGTGCATGCCAAAGCAAACAATTGTTCTCATAAAAGGCAATTTCCCCAGCTTCTGCTTAAGTCAACCCAAACTAGGTGTTTCTTGTGAGGAGGGGTGGGGCGACCTTCTCCCGAGCAGCCGAGCAGTCACAGACTTCCTTTGAGCTTGCCTCCACTCTATTCTCCATGCCCTCGGATTGAGTGTTTTGCCCAGTGAGCTATAGAAGAATGGGAAAATACATAAACTATTATAATGAATGGACTAATATAACTTTTCCTGGTTCTCTTTATAGGAGTTGGACTCCAACTCCCAGGATCTCCAAGAAAAGTTCCTGTGATGAATGGCTGTACTGCAATTTGAAGTGCAGATTGGGGAGTAACACACACACATGCCTTAAACATACATGCAAAGAAAGGTTTCTTGTTTACTTTTCTGTTTTGTCAAAAAATAAGACAGGGAACCCGTTTTTATGCGGGTTAGGCATGAGCAACTACCATTAGCATCACTCTAACCAGAATATTCCTTAAACAACTATCAAGAAATATAAATGGATTATTTGGTAATAGAAGAACAGTATATCTTGAACGCATCTAAGAACCTCTCAGAACAATGCCCTGGCAGCCTGTTTGTCAAGTCCTCAAGTTTCAATCAATCTAGAAGCATGGACAAATAGCCTTGCTCCCTTCTCTTCCCCTTGCCCTGTACTTCCAGCCTCCAACCCATACATTAATGTCATCATAAAACATGTTCACACCCCCACCATTGTACAGTACACTCAAGCAATTTTTGTTAATGGCTGCCTGTCAAGTAACTTCATAATAATAAGGGAGTAGTGCATTAGAGGGGGAAAAATTAGTAGGGCTCAGTATTCTACCCCCCCCCCCAAATCAATGAATACGAGAAGAGCTGTAGAAACAATCACTTGCTTAGACAAAAGAGAAATGCCAGAAAAGGAGAGGTTAGTGGCACAAATCAGTGTGCTGAAATACTCATTTGGGGAGTGTGTATGTGTGTGTAATTTACATGTGAAGGTCTACATGACAAAGCATTGTCCATAGGTAGGATTTGCCTAAATTCACAGATGACTTTCTTTACCTTGAAATAGAAATGAAGTAATCTGAAACCAGCTTTGCCTCTGATCCTTTGCAACCTCATATGACGTAGGATGCAAAGAGATATGTGAGTGAATTCTCTTTGATTTGTGCGCCTTGGATGCAGGTTTAGACAAGTTGTGAATTTGATGACAGCAACAGGCAAATGGAAGAAGCTATTAATCCTTTTCCTCGTGGGTTATTTTACAATCAAAAATGCAATTGGGGGCATTAGATCTGTAGGGTTTTTTTCTTCTTCTCCCCACTGTGGCTGGGAAAGCAGCTGAGCACTGTGGAATTTAATGTAAAAAATTGTTCATTTTTTACTTTGTCATTAATGTTGTGATTAAATATGCAGGTCCCTCAGCCTGAGTTTCATACAGCTCTTGGCTTTGACTGCAGCACTTTCTTCTGCATCCAGGGATTTTCCACATAGTGTGTTTAGGCAAGAGATATGTCAATTTTTGAAGACGTATATATATATTTAATATCAGGATCTTTCCAGATTCTTCACAGGATTAAAGCTGAGCTTTATCTTGCCTGGGGTTAGCAGTCCCACTTTCAGTTGGATATTTCATAGTTCTTTTTGAATCAAATAAGGAGGATGTTGGTATGGATTTTGTCTTATCTGATGCAGACATACAGTATGTGCTGACACACAGTATTTGTCATATATGTCATATTTGCTCATGACAGTGTTAGAATCTATATTCACTAAACATCCAGTGTTAATACAGTTTATTGCTTTATATAAGTTTGTATCAAGTCATTTCTCGGTAAGATAGAAATCAAGTATTCAACCGAACGATTCAAGGGGGGAAAAAGTGTATCAATTTGCTATCGATTGGAAATATGGAAGTATCAAACAAAACTAGGCCTCCTAATTTTACATGTGCCTTTTAATGTACCTAAAACCAAATCATGTAATGTGTTAGCATTCCACTATGTGACCCAATTCAACCTAATTTATGTTCATTCCTATTAAATGACATATAAAGAAGAAGAGGACTGTATGTAGGCAAGATAAATAAAGAGAAGTTGAGAAATTTAACAGACATTTTCTAAAAGAATACAAATATTTCTTAAAATTTAGGGAAAAAATACAGATGCTTCCTAAAATGCAGGGGGGAAAATCTTAGAAGAATAGAGAGAAACCCTTAAATCCTGGGAAAAGTGAATAAGAACACTTTAGCTGTTTTCTTTTCTGAACCTATGATTAAATATTTAATCAAATCAATCTAACTATATAGAGAAAACAAAGTTCCTATTGCAGAGTTTCTCAACCTCAGCAACTTATAAATGTGTGGACCTCAACTCCCAGAATTCCCCAGGCAGCATGGAAACTGGACTCCATACATCTTAATTTTGCTGAGGGGAGAAAATTGTCCTACACAAATATAGTAAAAAGGATTTCATTTTAACAGTCCTTTTGCAAGGGGTTAAGTTTGGGGGATGAAACAACTAAATGGATTTTTTGGCTGCAAAGTTTAGAGGGGAACAGGAAGCTGTATCTCTCCTTTGGGCTATAAGTGTCTCCAGAAAGCAAAGTAAAGCTAACTCAGCATGATTTGACCTACAGAATGAAGGAAAGGTTAAATGTAAGGATTCTTTTTGGTTTTTAATTATTTATCTGACAGTAGGGCATTAACTGGATTCAGGGTTTAGGGTTGCTATGAGTCTTGAATGCAATTTTTTTTAAAAGATAAGGTAAAGGAGTCCCTGCAGATTTTATTCCACTAGTCATTGCTGACTATAGGGGAGGTGTTTATCTCCGTTTCAAGGCCATTGAGCCAGTGCTGTCTGAAGACATTTCCATGATCATATACCCAGCATGACATCACAGAGGCTGTTACCTTCCCACTGTAGTGGTACCTATTTATCTACTTGCATTTGCATGCTTTCGAAATGCTAGGTTGGCAGAAGCTGGGGCAAGGACGGGAGCTCACCCCATCTTGTGATAGTCCGGTCTCAAACCTAGGCTGCCGGCTTTCCGGTGACAAGCCCAGCGTCTTAACCTCTGAGACATCACATCATCCTTTATTCGTTAAAGAATACCAAATGTTATAACTTTGCACACTTTGCAAATAACTTTGCAATAAGTAGGACAAATAATGTCTATGGAGATTCTCAGTCATCCACGTCATGGTTGTATCAAAGGTGTCTTTTCAAGAGGCAACTGGACTTTCTGGTTTTTCTTTGAAGAAGTTTTGCTTTTCATCCAGCGAAACCCACCATCCATCCAGAGCTGAAGAAGCTTTTTGGATGAGAAGTGAAACATCTTCTAAGAAAAACCAGAAAGCCCAGTTGACTCTTGAAAAAAAATCTTTGGGTTAGGACAAATAATAAAGTGAAACTAGTAAATACATAGGAAGTTATTATCTTGTAGCTTCTAAGAGCTTCATTTGATTCAAATTTCTGGGCAAAATGGAAATACAGTAACTGGAAACACAGTGTAAATGACATATGTAAATGACAATAAGGCTAAGTTATTTAGTAACTTGTATAGGCTTGAGAGCTGTCAGAAGTCCAACTGAAATGCAATCTGCAACCTTTTTTAAAATGTTTGCACAACGTTTGAAACTGGATTGAATGGCTGTTTATTAAAATATAGCAGAAACTGTATTGAAGACAAACATGCTTCTAGAAAAAATATACTAAAATAAGTAACATATTGACAAACAAAGATTAGTGGATGAACAAATGGAAACATCTTATGGCACTTTGCCTTTACATATGATAACAGCAGTGAGCCTTTTATATGCAAAAAGTGAGAAGAAGTCATAAATGCCTACAATAAAAGAATGGATGAGGAAGCTGATAGAATTGCCGGCAATGACAAAATTGACAGCTTTGATTAAAGAAAAGACTTTGACTAATTTCGTTTCTACTTGGAAACCACTTTGGTTGGTTGGTTGTTTTTTGCAAAAAAAACTGAAAGAAATTAAATGGTTGGCATTTAACAATTAGGATTATACTGGGTCATTGAAATAATGTAAGTAATTGCTAACCATAAAGTAAGTGTTTGATGTATTTTTCAAATTGATATCTGTACCAAAGAAAATTGGAAGCCATTCTTTCATTCTTTTTTTCTATGTCCCTTAATTTTTCTGTTTTTTTTTTTAATTTTTGCACTTCTATCTACTTTTCTTTATACTTTTTTTCCAAGACTTTTCTTTATTTTTTTTTAATTTTCTGCCTTTGAAGATGATTTTTTTTTTAAAAAAAGAAGTGTACAAAATGTAGATGCAAATGCAAATGAATTTGAACGTAAAAATTGAAGAATGTCTCTGCAAGATGAAATCAGGTGATCAAAACATAAGACTCTCAAACAAAACATAGTTGTTGCAGTGTGCCTGTTGGGAAACAAGAACCTCTTTTGTCCTGATCCAAAGTAATGAAGCCATTTCTGTGTCTGACAGTTGGTTCCCCCAAACCTTCTATCAAGAAGGATCTCTTTCAAATCTTAGGGAATTAGTTTCATCAAAAATTCTCATAAGCTATCTAGTAGCTGGGGCAATCTCCCTTCTTTGGAATCTAATGAAAACATTCCACCTCCAATTCTAAGCTTTTTACAGCTTTAAAGATTTCACTAGAGGACAGTTATAAAGATACAAGAATGGTATAATACAGTACACTAATACTTCAAACAATACTAAAATATGGATTTCACTAGTAATGAATCTCCCAGTCCTCTCCCTTTCACAATAGCACTGTATTTATATACCGCCTATCAGGGCTTGCAACCCTCTCTAAGCATTTTTTTTTTACAATGTCAGCATATTGCCCCCAACAATCTGGGTACTCATTTTACCTACCTCAGAAGGATGGAAAGGCTGAGT
>JANHJO010003389.1:303179-324972 GCA_032468235.1 Pseudoxyrhopus heterurus | reverse complement strand
GCTGGTGGGAGGGAAGGAGAAGGCTGCTTTCTCTCTTTCTTCTCCCTGCTCCTCCTCCTCCTCTCATGCCAGCCACTCCGTTTCCCATTTCTCCATTGCAGCACAGCGCCCAGGATCCACTTTGATAGTGTGTGTGTGTGTGTGTGGGGTAATTTAACAACCAGTTCACCCAGGGTCATGTTGGCCATCGGGGGAGGCTCGTCCCACATGTGCGACAGAGCTGGAGGATGGGGATGGCCACACCTATCACAACAGCCAACCTGACCCTGGCAGAACCAGTTGTTAAATTATTTGAATCCCACCACTGAATGCTGTACTATACAGAATTGCAAAATCTTGAACATATAGGGATGTCACAGGGAGAGGTCACAAAAAGATATGCACTCCAAGTCTCATCCTCCTTCTACATGTGCTGCACATATAAAAGAGCAATGTTTTGAGGGCACGACTATGAGATTTTAACTTTCCCATGGACAACCCTATGAATATAGTTTAAATATAGCTTAAAAATGAAATCCAAAAGTGTCTGTCTTTTGTTAGATTGTTACAAGGTGTTTCTGAGACTCTGGTTGAAGCCTAGGATTTACAACTATACTGTATTGGTCATCCACTAATTGATTGATTACTCACTCCAAGGGCTATTTTGGCCATGGAATGAGCAGTAATTGCTAAGACTTCCAATTTTCTCTCCCTCTTACTTTAGTGAAAAGAAATGTTGTACCCTCTTCATAGCTTCTTGACAAATCCCATTGCTCAACAGACATGCATTGAAAATCATGTTATTATAGCATAATACCATTGTAGTTCCCCTAAGCATTAGTTCTAGTTGTTTTAATAGCTTTGATAGAAAGAAAAAACAAACAAAACACCTCTTTTGCCCTACTTCCCAAATGGACCATAGGGGGTGGGGCTGAGACTTCAGTAAAGCAACCAATCACTGATTTTCCTAGTGAAGCTAATCAGAAATCTCTAGTGGTCACATTAGCTTGGTAAAATGCTCCATAAGAGGAGGATTTTTCAACATGAATAATTCTTAGTTGCTGTAAGGCAATCAAACAAACCTAATTTTTGCCCAATTAAAACCAACACATCCAGTGTATAAATTATGCCAAGAAAGTATAAATTAACATACTAATCTTGCAGTATAAATTAACTGTTAAGGGAAAAGCTGAGAGAATTTGCTGTCAATTGAAATGGGTTCCGTTCTGTTCAACACATCTCTAATCAAAAGGGCCAATGTATTTGGCCAGCCTTTGAAAGTCACATTCTCCTGTCAAATTAAGAGAACTATTATAGGAAATAATAATAATAAAAAAATTATGGGAGCTATTATAACACTGTAAATCAGTAAATGGCTCTGTTCATCAAAAAATAGTACAGAAACACCACTCAGATTAAATACTGACTGTGCTGCAGATTTGTTCACAGACATATAAAAGTTACTCACGTGACAGGGAATGGGGGAAAAGCCACCAAAATATGAACCATCCCCGTGAAATAATTGCAGCGAAAGTGGAGTTATTTTGGATTTTGGCAGTTGTGTTGTGAGTTACATTGCAGGCTATTGATATGGTTATATATAAGCCTAGAGTTTGAGTTCAAACCAACCCTTAGTGTGGTACCTTTTGGAAAGGATATTGTCAGGTGCAAGAAACCAGAATCACTTGTGAATAGTCTTAGCCTGTCACTTTATTGTTTTTCACCTATGTTACAAGAATCTCCCCAGGCTCCTTGCCTTTCCCTGTGAATGACCAGATAAGGCTTTATGGATTTGGGGGGGAGGTCATGCTTATGCCATTTGTGGCTGCACAATGACTCCAAGCTAGGCCCTCGCTGGACGCCTTCCTCCAGCCTCACTGGCAGGTAATAACATCACTACATAATGTGACAAATGAAGAAAAAAAAAACTTGGTGGCAGGGATAAAAGGAGACAAAACATTTGGCAATAATTTGAGCTTGAAAGCTTTTATTTGGGGATAAATGATGCTTTATTTAATGCAAATGTGTATGTGTAAGCTACCCATCTATTAAAAGGATCTTTAAAGGTTGGCAGTGTACCAAAGAGGTTTACTGCTCTCGTATGTGTGTGTGTGTGTATAGATAAGGTGGATGGATAGATGATAGATAGAGAGAGAGAGAGAGAGAGAGACAGACAGACAGACAGACAGACAGACAGACATGACAAAAATGTTCTCTCTTCTTAGTATCGAAGCATGTGGGGAGAAGGTATTCATGTTGTTCTGATAGCTTATGCATATGATTATGCATGTATTTCTGCATCTATATAAAGGCATACTTAATCAATAATTATTGAAACAACAACCAAAAGCAAGTTAAAAATAACTTGGGCAAGATATTGGTGCTTCTGTACAATGTATAGATTTTTGTCCGAACAGTGTAAAACGTTCCAAATTGCATAATTCTTCAAGTACCAAGATAGGCACCTTGAGACTTTCCATCTGCTTCTGTGCCTTCTTGGCCATTTGTTTGTCACACGTTGCTCA
Organism: Pseudoxyrhopus heterurus; assembly: GCA_032468235.1. Taxonomy (NCBI): domain Eukaryota; kingdom Metazoa; phylum Chordata; class Lepidosauria; order Squamata; genus Pseudoxyrhopus; species Pseudoxyrhopus heterurus. The sequence goes on along the minus strand of JANHJO010003389.1, from coordinate 322,468 downwards.
TCTCTGCCAGCCTCACTTTGTCTTCAACTGGGTTAATTTACTATAAGAGGCTAAAGTGGAGACAGAAGTGGATTCCGAGGAGAGAGTTAACACACTGAAATGGCACCCCTTTCTCCCCAAAGTCCTCTCACTTTAAATCCTCAGTGTTCTTGGCATTTTTATTTTGATGAGTTAAGTCACAGATATCGGGGAGGAGAAAAGAAGCTGCAAAACAGAGAAAATGCAAGGAGAAAAGAACACAGTTGGAAGAAAGATTGATTGAGAGAAAAGGGCTGATCATCTGCTGGAGAAGAACTTGGAAGCTCTGGAGATCTCGTCTGTTGTTGCCAAGATGGAACAGAAGGTCATTGAGTAATCATTGTGGGGCATTTTCAAGTTGAGTAAAATGTATGTTCTTAAGCTTCCTCCACACTGGAAGTAATCTAGAAGCACCACCAATGAAATAAAGCATTGAGTATAGCAGCTGAATGTTTTGGTTTTTATTTATTTTTTTGGTATCTTCCACATACTTGGAATGCATTTGTATATCTCATTGCTTGCAAAGAATTAATGCTTTATTTAAAAATTGCTACCCACCCAATAGCTTATAAACACACACACACACACACACACACACACACACACACACACGGAACTGAGATATGCTCTTGGGAATGTGGGAGAAATGGAAAGGAAACCTGAGAGCAGATGTGTCAATAATCAGACAATAATAGAAGGGGCTGCTTCACAACAGTGCTTAGCGGTACATTTCCAGCAAATGTTGGTTATCTAGGTGTCCTTGTCAGATAGAACAGAGGCCATACTTTGACAGACCAAGTTCTGTCACTGAGATTAAATAAATGTTCCTCTGGATTCATCAGTTTTTTTGTCTGAGATTTATTCATGTTTGTATGGTAGCTTATGATGAAACCAAAATGTAGGTAGTCCTTATTTTAGCATGGCCTCAGACAGGCACTGTGATGAAAAATTTATGACCTTCACAGGTCTGTAAAGCAAAAGAAAGCTGAAGTAAAATTATAAGCACAGTTGCAGTTTTACTTAGTGACTGCTTCATTTAATGATGGAGTTCCCCATCCCAACTGTGATTGCTAAACAAGGGCTATTTGTAATTCCGAAAGATAGGTGATGCAAAGAAATAATCTCTCTCTCTCTCTCTCTCTCATCTATCTATCTCTTCTATCTATTTCTATCTATCTATCTATCTATCTATCTATCTATCTATCTATCTATCTATCATCTATCTATCTCTTCTATCTATTTCTATCTATCTATCATCTATCTATAACATCTATCTATCTATCTATCCATCCATCTTATCTATCATCTATCTATTATCTATCTATCTATCTATCTATCTATCTATCTATCTATCTATCTATCTATCTATCATCTATCCATCTATCTCTATTTTATTCATTGAATTTAGATACCCACCCATCTCATTCACAGAGTGACTGTGAGCTGCATACAATTAAAATATATATTCATACATGCTTACTGTTTCGCCTATCCCTCACTTTGCTGTTCCCACAAGCTATTGCTTACATCAGAGAATTAAAGATATTTGCCCCAAAACACATTTTGAGATAGCCAGGGAAAGTCACCAGGGAAGATGGAAAACAGACAAGCAGGTCATGTATTAAACATGCCAAACAGCAACGGTGTAATTGAATGTAAATTATACAGTGTAGATGGGAACCATGACTGCATCTTACTTGGACCCCAGCATCTCACATCCTATCCTCAGTATCAAGTGATATACACATAGGTTTCCATGGAGTTGGAAGCTGCCATTGTATAGGCTTCCCATTCTTGGAAAAAAAAAATCTACTCCAATTTGTCATTTACCAATTTCAGCAAAACATATTCAGATCTTTGGGATGGAAGGTATATGATGCTAGACAAGGGTTAACATGCATAATTTTATTCTCTTTCTATGTGTTAAAACTCAGGTTTTCCTAGTGTTGCTTTTAATGTTGGAATTACTTGCCAGCATATATTATTTTCCTTGCATGCAAATGCAAACATATGTTTTGAAGCAAACTTTGGAACCATTAGCAAAGACTGAGGAAGATCTTAGCTTTTTAATCAGTATTAAATTACAATTTAGAGTACTTTCCTGCAAGTCTGAAATAGTTTTAGCTTGAAAAAGTTAGAAGTTCTGGTATAGAAATGTTTCTTTGAGTAATCCAGATTTTTAGGAAACAGAAATTGCTAGAATCAACCCAGAATTGTGCATTCTCTACCCTGCTGAAGCAACAGTGTCTGCCAAAGGGATCAAGACCTGCAAAGTGGCAGGCATGACCTTGTGATTGTTTTTTATGTGTGATGAATCACACATATGTAGACAAGGAGCAGTGCTTCCGTCATGATGCTGTGCTCAATTGCAATTTTTTACGTGCCATTTCCTCTATGGATTCCCATGTTAAAAAAAATGTCTTCACACACATGAGCATAACTAGTACTTCTGCTACCTATTCTACAATCTCTTCCGGATTAACATCTTTCTCCTAAAGATAAGTTCTTTCTATTCAAGTCTGAAGATTGGTTTTTGTTCATTATTGTTTTCGGTCAAAAGTGTCATTGTTTCTTATTGTTCTTGCTTTTTTATTGAGTCATAAATTCTCTAATACTGTGGATAAAAAGTTGGAGAAATAAAACTTAATTAGCTGGGAAATTTAATGTGGTTATTGTACTAATTTTATTTTAGGACACAAACTTGTTTGATTCTTAAAGATGGCAACTTGTTCTCTTGGGACCCACTCTTACGTAGGTACCAATACTCTACAAAATCTGCAGGAGGTATGAATTAAGGGAGTTGCAGATTCAAACACCAATCAAAATAGCATAAAAGCATTTCCTTAGCTGATTATACTGCCGAAAAATTCTGTCACCAGTTTCCCCTACAATATGTGTATATTAACTATTGTAGAAGTTCATCTCTAAAAACAATGTAATAATTCTTCCAAATGTGTCCGTTATAAAATTTTCCAGGCAATGCTATTTTTTCTTCCTTAATTTACATTAAAAAAGATATTTTTAAAAAAAATCAGTGGTTTGAATGAGGAGTTTCAATCATAACAAAGAATAGCTTCAGAATTAGGTGAATACATCTAAGTACCGAGTACCTATCCCATTTGCTGCCAGTTCTCCTTGTAATGTTTCTTCAGTTATACCCAAAGTTGTATATTTTTTTTATATATAATTCATACAAATCAATTAAAATATACATTTCTAAACTTATGCCATGAAAATCTTGATTTATATCAAGAAAAGAGCCTGAAAATAATCTTAATTAGAAATATCTCTGAATTATCTTTGGTTTGAAAGGAACAAAGACACATTGAATCTTATATAAAATGTAGTAAAGAATTTGAATTATTGAATGTTCACAAATTGAAGCAATTAATAGGGCAAAGCACTAGAATATCTGCACCAACATCAATAAGCATTTAATTTTTGCCTATGGCTTGAAAGGAATTGAGTAAGTATCTGGAAACACGTCAGAATGCTAATTGCTGTCTTACATCTTCTATACTCATGATGCTAATAACAGCCAGGCTCTGAATAATTTGTAAGGGTTGATGGGTCAGTTTCCCTCTCTTGAGACATGATTGGCTTAACAATTAAAAGCATTATTGAAGAATTTCAATAATGGGAGAACAAAAAGTCAAATCTATACAGTTCCATCTACAAAGAAACAAGACTTTAACTGCTGATATTCTGCTATTTTGAGCAGTTTTGATCTGAATAAGTGGGGAAAAGATCAGGAAAATTGTTTCGGGGTAAATTAATTCCTAGCCAGCTCATCTTTTAGTTTTTGAAGAAGTTCAATTCTATTTACCGCTGCTGCTTGTTTCAACATTGCTTCAAATCATGGCATTGGATCTTTTCTTTCTTGTTTAGGAAGTAGCTCCAAAAATTGTTTATACAAACAAGTGATTTCAAAAATTTGAGGACAGTAAAATGGTAAAAGAGGTGGCACTATAAAAATAAATAGCAAGTGTATAGGATAGCACACTGACATGATTTTGGATAAATAAGCTCAATTGGAATTAACTACAAGAGACAATCAGTTCCAACTATTAGGTCTTCAGTGACCAAAAACATTTACTAGCAATACACAGAATTAAGCTATCATTGCAAACATTTTCATTTCAAAGATGATCCAAGAACTTTTTACCACGAAGTACATAATAGTTAAACTTCTTGCTATTTTATCAGTTTTCTGAACTAGAAAACTCATATTAAGAGTGTGGCATTAAGTAGTCAATCAGATTCAGCTAGTTGACTATATGAGAGCCAACAAAGCGAGAATCTCTACTGATATTCCATATCTTCTTTCTCTATGTTTATCTATGTAGACAAAATGTTGTTCTAATTTAATTTCAGTTCTGCTTACGGGGAAGCCTAGTTAAAGAGAATGGAGATAGGAATACATGTTTCTAGTAATATGGCATGGCACCAAGACAAATCCTGAATTCATGTGAACATCCAAATGTATTGAAATGTATTATATCCAGTGTGGTGCAGAACAGACTGAAATATTTCATCATAACAGACCTGGCAGACCAGAAGACTATTGTAATACATGCATCCAGAGTGAGCTACATATTTTTGGTCCATTCCCCATCCTCACAATCTTTGCAAGAAGCTGTTCTTTTTATAAGATTAAAAATATTCAAGAAACTCTTCTACACGTTTCAGTTTGCAACACATTGCAATTTTTAAACAAATAAAAGACAACTGAAACAATTATGTTTTGACACTCTCAGAATTATTCAAGCAATAATTGTTGAGGTTCAGGACTATAAAGGAAGCTGTTTATTTGTGTGTGAGACAGCAACTTTTTATTGTTTTTCTTAAATGACAAATGTTGAGCTTCTAGAAATTTCCAAGCAATCAGGCTTACATGTCATACCACACAAAGTTAAGCAGAACAACCTAGAGGATAAAATTACTCAATTCATCTGTCATACATCTGGACATACATATTCATGTTTTCTAAGACTTTATGCAACTCTACCTGAAAAATGAAAGAGAAAAAATGAGCACTTTCAAATTAAAAAAAAACCCCAAAAGACACCCCAAATACTCATGAAAATGAGGATTTTATTCCACAGAATAAAATGTCATCTATCTCTTTAGGATTTTTTTTTATTTTGTTTCTGTGGTTACCTCAAACTGGCATAAATCTAAGGCATCATATATGGAAGATGACATCTTTTAGGAAAGATGGCCCACAGCTGAATAGCATGTAAATGTGCCCTCTATTCAATCCCTAACATAGCTCAGAAAATCATCATACTTGAAACCCTGGATATATATTTTCACACAGTAATAACATCTAAAATAATACCTAAGATCTGAAAATGGGCAGAATCATAAGCAGTTCAGTATATGGCCTGCAATTTTGCTTATGTTCTGAAATGTTCTAAGGAATCCAGCTAGGATAATATATGTAAAACAACAATACATATACTGAAATTTCAATATTGTTATATCATTTTTATAATGTGCACATTCCCACACTGAAAGTTAAGTTTTCATTTCTCATAATTTATGCTCTTCTTTCATCATTGGATAGAATACTATTTTTTCTCCTGTCTTATGCTGGTTATACTGACTTGGACTGCATTGAACAATATCCATTCACAAGCAGAATGGACCTTAAAAGACCTAACTTCCCTCCCCCCATGAGCAATTTACTGTAGGATGGGGAATTTTCTGGAATTTATGTGGGTGAGGGATCCTTGGTGCTATCTGAGCTCCATTGTTTTCTTGCAGACATTTCATTACCCAAACTAGGTAACATTATCAGTGCTTACCTAGTACTGATGATGTTACCTAGTTTGGGTAATGAAACTTCTGCAAGAAAACAACCAAGCTCAGATAGCAATAAGGACCTCTCATTTAAACCCCAACCTAAAAATATTCTTCTTTATTGGTATGTATTTGGATATAGGAAAGACATGTAGAACCACAGAAAGAGACAAGGAAGAGAAAGTGAATTTCACAATAAAGACGTGTGGGGAAAAATTAGTTTAGTCTTTCTGAAGAAGAAACCATTTCCATGTACAAACTACACTGTGAATAAGAACTATGAAAGATTGAATCTATTTCCATCTAGTGGTTGTTGGGAGTTTTGCAACCCAGATCAAAACTAAACTAAATCTCTCTGTCTTCCATGTTTCTTTCGTTGTGTCTTTATTGTCATTTCTTTTTATTTTCTATCTCTTTTTAAAATAATTATGTTTACCAAAGCATACTATAAACATGTCTTTTTTACTAGTCATATTGATATATTTTCTTAGTTTTCTTTTTCCTTGTTTCTTTTATTGCTCTATTATTTATTTTCGCTTTATTTAAACTTCCTTTACATTTCTTCATTGTTTTATTGTTGTGAGACACTTAGAATAGCCCATGGTGAGACAGGCAGCAAATAAATCTAATAATAAGAAAAACAAATGCATACAAAGCCAGAATTGAGAAGACCGCAGGAGGACTGAGAATTTCCATCGACACAAAGACAACAACAGATACCAAGTGCTGCCTCTGCAAAGAAGCTGAAGAAACAATGGACTACCTGGTTAGCTGCTTCAAGAAGATCACACAGACAATGGCATGGCAAAGTAGCAACAATGGTGCATGGAAGATCTGAAAGGAATACAAACTGCCTTCAAGCAAGGACTGGTGAGATCATAAAATAGAAAAAGTAATAGAAAATGAAGAAGCTAAAGTGTTCTGAGACTTTAGAGTTGAAACAGACAGGGACATGATGCATAACACTCCAGACTTAACAATTTTTAATAAGAAAGACAAAAAAGTCTTGATAGTGGACGTGACAGTACCTGGAGAAAAGAAGAATAAAAGAGAAGGAACTGGAGAAGATAACAAAATACAGAGTCCTGAAAATTGAAATAGAATGACTGTGGCAAAAGAAAACAAAGGTGGTACCAATAGTAATAGGTGTCTTGGATGAAATCCCAAAACTACTGGAGCACCACTTGAACACCATTGGCATTGACAAATTCACTGTCAATCAATTGCAAAAGGTAGCTTTGTCAGAAAAATGTACATCTTGCAGCAATAGCTTTAACACCATAAACTACCAACACCTGTTTATCCCAGGTCCTTGGGAAAGATTCAATAGGTGGGTAAAAATGCCGAATCCAGTCTGAACATCTAGCTGCCTGTGTGATGAATCATGTCTATTAGCTAATAAATAAAGTATGGAAGCCAATCCTAACCTTTTTCATTACAACACGTATGTCAAACTTGGGTCGTCACGTCCTTGTCATGTGACATATCGTGACTTTTTTCCCCTTCGCTAAACAGGGGGTGGAGGTGGCCAGTGCATGACGCATCCAGCCTGTGGGCTGGGAGTTTGACACCCCTGCATTACAATAACACCCATGAAGCCTGAACTAATCCTTTGTAGAATGGCATTCGTATTTCATATGCACCTACAACACATTTTTGCCGTACGATGAAAACAGCAGTAGTAAACAGCTATACCATACATTTCTTAACGTACTACTGATGTTTGGATTATGCATCTGTGGAGAAAGGAAGCTTTTGTCCATGCAAGTTAGCTAGCAATTAGGACTGTAATGTGCATTGATTTCTCTAATACCTAGCAATAGCTAAGCAATTAACTCAGTGTCAATTTCTATATGATCTTATACAATCGTGCTTCCCAAATCAACAGTGCTCTACTTTATGCAAAATGAAATACAGCTGAATACCAAAATGAGCACTTTTCAGAAATCTGCATACAACACAAAAATGAACTGCACTAGGAAAATTTCTTGTAAAAATTTGCTTGCTACAGAAAGCACTTACTGCAACGTATCACCTGAGTAAAACTTCAATGTTCAGATTATCCTATCTCATCTTCCATTTTTAAAGGATTATTAGTGAATGAGTGAATTAAGTTTATAGCCAGGGTGGCACTCCTGAACAAAAGGGAGGCAATCATTTGTTGAAGGAATCACAAAGATTATAGTACAAGGAGTCTTCAACTTACAATCAACAATTGGGACAGGAACTTCCATTGCTAAGCGATGCAATCGTTAAACGAGTCACATCTAATTTACAACCTTTTTTTGATGCCATTCACTGCACTGGTTAAGCAAATCACACAATTGTTAAGTGAATCTGCCGTCCCCCATTGGCTTTGCTTGTTGCAAACCCCCTGGGAAGGTCGCAAATGATAACTGCATGACTTGGGATGCTGCAACTGTCATAAATATCTGCCAACACCTGATTTTTGATGAATCGAAAGAGGAATGGCTAATAGGAGAAATATAAAACCATGGTGGATGAATCAGTGATCCACCATGAATGATGGCTTGTGAACAGAAGCACTTTCCATGATCGTATTTACCAGATATTTTGTAACCATAAGAGGACATTGTCCTGCACCTCGCACAACACAGGCTCATCTCTGAATCCATTACAAATTCAGATAAGTCCATTTGCAAGCCACCTGAGAAAAGGTCTTTCTATCCACTCCTACAGAAACAGAAGACACCCATAATAGCCCATCTTTTTTCTATGGGTGTTCATTCTCTACATCCCTACCTACCAGCTGTGTTTTGATCCATCAAAGAGAAAGCCAGGACTACTGATTTCCTGGCACGCAAGATTTATTGGGTTGCTTCTCTTTCAACCACGATACACATACCAGGTTGATCTCATGGCATACATAGAAAAAAGCCTCATCTGGATTTTCTACCGCATGAAACTATCTAGAGCTTATCCACGGGCTTATCTTACCCTGCATGGGCATCAGCGGGGGAGGGGGGGGTCATGTAAAAACATGTTCTTTGCAATTATCATGACACAAACCACACAGCACAGGCACTTGTCTCTGACAGCAGGATGCAGATACTAAAGGATGAAGTTTTCAGTGTGTTTCGTCATTTTCACATTATCTGTCTACCTAGGTCTACCTGATCTGTGAGAAAGAACCTTCTCCCAGGCCATAGAATGCTCCCACTCTAGGCGATTCTAGAAAGGTGGGTTATAAACCTAGCCAAGAAGTGAACAAATAATAAATGCAATCCAATAACGAAGTGGACGTTCAATACAGTTATGCATTCTTTTGCAAATAACAATGCAACAGTTCTTTAAGAAATTAATGTTCCCCTGAAAGCATTGATTTGCCAGTTTGTGAAAGAGCATGATAAATGGACACCAAGAACTCTAGAAAAATAAATGTATATGGGTGTGTTGTGGTGTTGTAAATACATGTGTGGGTGTAGGGGTGTGTTGGGGCTGGGATAGCAGCCCTCACAACCTTTTTTCTTTTTTTCTTTTCTTCTATAAAGGCAGAGGACAGGTCTGTTGGGCATTTATGGAGAATTCAACACTGAGAAGAGAGGAGTAAGAAAATCAGTCTCTGATTTTCAGAGCAACAGAGAGTTGGTATTGATTGTCTCACCTTCCCCTAGCATTGCTGGGATTGGGCATGGCCAATGTTTCTTCTGTGTACTCCAGTGTCCTGTGCCTACAACTATACAACTATAACAAACACATTCCTGGATCAGCAGATGGTGAGAATAATGCAGAGGAAAAACAGATTTACGTTAATATCCTTTGAAATGCTTTGCAGATACAGCCCATAGGGCTGTAGCAAACTTTGGAATCATTTATTACAGGGTCTGTTTAGCTTTTTTATCATATGTAAACAGCTGCATATACTGTATGATGAATTTAAAGTTTTATTTTTCCAGTCAGCTATGAAGGTGGCATAGACCAATCAGCAACCATCTAGTTCATATTCACCTGATCTAACTGTATAATTAAATCCTGATTTTGTAAACCGATTTGGGAATATTTCCTGCATATTTGAGAACATACAAAATGTATGAAGTAAGGAGACAAGGTTGTTAGTTCTCTCAAAATTAAGCTGGCAAGCCAGTGTAATAAAATATGGCAATATTCTGCAGATCTTGATTACTAATTAGTGCCAATTATCAATTAAATTTTCACATGAGGGATTTGTGGTATAGTATTATTTGCTTTCAGGGACATAAGACTTCTTTTGCTATCTGCAATTTGGTTGTTGTTTCCACCACTAGAAAAACCCAGTAGAGTCTTCAGATTTATCTTACATTCAGCCAAATTGGAAAGAAAGTGGTGAGTTTTCTTTCATCAGGTGCTATTCAAAGTGTCATGTAAAAAGCTTTCTAGAAAGTCTCACACTTCTGCTTTGCCAAAAAGATCAACAAGAAGTCTAAAAATAAGCAGACTGTGACATGTCACAAATATATCACACTGCAGTGTCAGAAGAATAGTAAGGATGGGACATTAAACATATGAAGGAAAAGATTGTGTTATGAAATGTGTTAATTTCAGAGCAAAACAGAAAGAGGGGGAGAGGTTAATGTAAATTGTAAAACTGAAAGGAATAGAAACCTACCTATTTTATGAGGATAAATAAATGATTTGACATAACCCAAAACCCTGCAGAAGGAGTTGTTGATTAAAATTTACATTTATAATCTGTGGTATCAAAAATCTACCTATAGTCCAACCTGGATTCATATTCCATTGCACAAGTGTCAAACCCGCATCATCATGTTGCTATCATGTGATGTTTCGTGACATTTTTCCCTTTGTGGAGCTGGAGTGGGCATGGCCTGTGCATGATGCATCCGGCCTACCACCACCAGTTTGACACCCCTGCCATTGGGTCTTCTTCTTTTTCTACTATTTCTTTACTTCCTCTTTTACTGCTTTGGGTATTGAAGGAAATACAAAGTTTTGGTTCTAGCTCTTCTGACTGCCTCAACCATTGTTAATTGATGCCATTGTAGTGTGTCTTTGATGTTGTCTCTCCATCATCTTCTTGGGTCTGCCGCATGTTCTTTGACTTTCTTCTCTTTTTGTATATGCTTTGTATGGCATGGAAACCCAAGACATCTTCTCCAAGTGAACAAATCACTTTATCTGTTGCTTTTTTTATGTAGTTTATGATTGGTTTTATGCCAATTCTTTCTCTTATGATCTCATTTCTGATTTTATCTCTTCTGGTCACTCCAGCACCTTCTCTCAAATATCTCATTACTGTTGTGACTAACTTTCGTTAGTCCATTGGGTGAAAAAAGTGAATTACTTTCAAACTCTCTTTCAAAGGGTAAACATCATGAGTGGAGTGAAATGTCCTTTTATCTGTCCATCCCACCAGATCCAATGGGGTGGCATGTGGTGGGTCCTGTAGTCTAGGAAGCTTCATTTGGTGGGTCCATAGTGCCCACATTGTAGAATCTTCCCCCCCCCGAGATGAAGTTGGCCTCATCACCTGAGCTTTCAAGGGTCTCTTGGGAACTGATTGTGCCAGTGGGTCTGGAGACCCCAAGAGATGAATGAATTAGTAAGATGGCATCCTTATTGTTCATATCCTTCTGACTTTCTGTTTTAATGTTGCCTTTATAACATATTAGATAATTATTTAGATATTTTATATTTCCACGGTTTTATTTGTATGTTGTTCGAGTCACTTTCCATCAGATGGGCAACCATATAACTGTGATTAATAAATATTTGTTGAGTTATGAGATGGCCAAAAGACTGGTGTGAATAAATACATTTCTTTTTACTTTCATTATACCAACATTTCTCTAGGATTATGGATTCTTTGACTTTCCACAGTTCAATTCAGCCTTAAGGAAAACCTTCACGAGGAGATATCTTTTCCAACCAGAATGGAAAAGCAGCCAGAGCGACTGGAAGGCAATGGAGAAATGTCTAAGGAGATGTGTATGAGTTAGTAGGGAACGTGAACAAATGAATAAAAACACATGAATGCAACAGAATTAAAAAGAAATCAAAAGGCATCCAACAGTGAAGTAAATCCAGAAATCTTCATGTGTAAAGGAACAAAACAGGATTTGTTTTACAAATTAACATTTACTCCTTCTTATTATAGGGCAAATAATTTAGGAACTGGGGTAATATTTTAAAATGGTAAAGCATTAGATGTGAATTTATTTGTTTGTATGATTCCTGCCTCCCTTTAAGAATTTAACACAGTATAAAACCACCATTCATCTTCCTATCTTCTCCAGCATGGCCTCTGTGAAGTAGGTTAGTGTACGCCCTGAACCAAGCTAATGCAATGTTTAATCACTGCATGAACTTTTAATATTAAAAATAGTAACAAGCGCAACATGGTACAGACTCTATCTGGGAATGCACAGTGAGGTTATGCCTGGTGCAAAGATACTGAGGAGTTCACAGGAAGGGCATTTCACTGATAAGCAGTTTCTCACACATCTTGTTTGCATGGTTACAAGAGTTTTACAAACCAGTCCCTTGGCACAGACGTGCTATGGAAGAACACAGCATAAATACCTGTAGTTTCTCACAGGGAGCATTGTGTGTTTACTTCTGTAAGCTTTTACCTTTAAGAAAGCCTGTGATAGCTTTCATTTGCTCTTTCTTGGAAATCTCTCATGAGCATTGATCCTTGGGAGCATTTATATTTTGGGAATCAAAAAGGGTGAAAAAGAATGACTAGTCATGAATGCCCCCATGGCTGAGAGCAGACAATAATTTTGTTCTCTTGCTCCTAGACCAACTTCTTAACCATTTGTGGGGAAGTCAATCTCCTTCCTCTAATGTTTGTGACCAAGCTCATGAATGCAAATACAAAAAGCAGTACTAGCCATCTATTTTTCTATGTAATATACATCAGTAACAGACATAGATATGAGGATTCATCAGCCTTTTTGCTCTGGAAATGGAGTTTAAGGAGAATGTTTGAAAGCACGTATATGAACTCATCAACAATGACTTCATGGTCACAAATAGTGGAGCCTACCATGAAGTATCTCCTGTCTAAGAAAATTGTTTGACTTCTGCAGCGTTCCACTATGAGAGATTAGATCCAGAAAATAAACTTCTCATAACAACCCTTTCCTGGTGAAACAATGTGTCTCTGAGGTAGAGTTATGGCCCTACTTTGCTCTGTTTTTGAAAAGTGGTAAAGGCTGCTCTCTTTCCAAGGGAGTTCAGCCATAAAGATTTTAATTATATTTCTCTGTGTTAAAGATTGCATTTCTAGTAACATATTGTTTTGTGGATGTATTCTAAGTTACATATTGTAAAACACCTAGTTGCTTGAGTAGGCAGCATACAAATACCAGCAACAAGTACAAGAATCAAATAAAAAGTAAAGTTTCATAACTTTAGTTTAAACAGGGACATTTTAAGAAATGAAAGAGGAAGATAATCATTGAAACGAAATTGTTACTTATATTTACTTCTCCACTTAATCAGCAATGTTTACTATCCACTATGGCCAACAATGGGTATGTTTCTTAAACCTATCATGTCCAATGCCATCTCTGTCTCTTCAATCAGATCCTGACAGTCCTTTCCACCAATTCATTTGAGTCAAAGAGATGCTCACAAGGTGTTCCTTCAATTCTGGGACAAGGTGAAAATTGCATGGCACCAAGTTGAGTAGATGCAGGATGGGATAAGATGGCGAGATCCAATTTTGCAGCTGTCTCTTTGCGTGGGTCTTGTGGCCTAGCATTGTCATGCTGTAGGAAAATTTCCCTCAGGTCCTTCAAGCTCTGCTTAATAGGTGTTTCAAAATTTTGAGTGTGGCAGACTAGTGTTTTGAATTGATAGTGGTGCCAGCTTCAAGGAAATCCATGTAACTAACGTCATCTGGATCACAAAATATTGTAACCATGAGTTTTCTTATTGAACTCCGCATTTACTGGATTTATGATGATATTCCATGGATGGACACTTCATTTCTGGGTCATAATGATGAGTCCATGTTTTGTCAGCTGTCACAATAAAGAAATTCATCACCTTCATTCTTGAAGCATTTTTTTACAGTTAAATATCCATATGGTTGAAGTAAGGTTGGAAGGGACCTTGGAGGTCTTCTAGTAATTCTAATTCTAGTAATTGTTTGCATTAAAAATATTTCTATTTTGCTGTTAAGATTTACATAGTTTAAGTTCATATCTCCACAGCCCTCAGTGTTTCAACTATTATTTAGAAGAAAGTTATCAAAAATGCATTGAGAAGAAACTTGGCATAGTTTCTTTAACTTTCAATACTTTTATATCTACATCTTTTTTCTTTATTCTTTCAAGAGCTACACTTTAACACCAAACTAGATGTGGAAGATCCACTATTTTCCATATTAATGAAGTTTAAAAAGAAAGAAACAAAGCTGAATTTACAGTGTATATGTATGAGTATTTTAATTAGAGCAATGGGAAAGAACTGAATAGGAAAAAATGGATACTATTCATAAATCTTCTATGTCATATATAATGGTGCCCTGGTAAAGTAGTTATGTAGTTTACCATTTCCCCCTCAAAGGACTATTGCTCTTGATTTTTAAGCCCATAGCAACAGACTTCTATTGTTGAAATAAGTAACTGAAGGCAAGAAAAATTCTGATTTTAAATATGATATATTTTATTGAGCTGCTTAAACCATTCCAATCATGTAACTTTTCCCTGTAGTACTATTTGATATTTATATAAAGTGAGCCAAAGGTTAACAGGGAAAGCTTAAAAGGGCAGTATAATGAAGGGATTTATAAAATTGGGAAAATATAGAGAGGTACAATACTTTTTATTCATTTATAATGTCCATCTGCATCCCACTGAAAAGGGTTGAATGACCTAGTCAAAAACTTAATATGCCCCTTGCTGCAAGCCACAACACCAGTCAACACCACCCAGACCTTATTCTGACAACAAAGCCAAACTGAGTCTACTAGCCATAGGCTTCGTTGATACAGTTCCTTTGTAGCTCTAGAGGGTGGCTTCGATCACACCTGCAAGCTAAAGCCTTTTAGCATTCAAGCCACAAATTTGTGTTAACAACTGCATACAAAGTACGGTAAAGGATGGAGGGCAGTTATTTTTGAAAGCATGATTACATGACATAAATGCTTCATTACCATGGAAGTGGCGAACATCTTGTGATGCTACAGAAAGCCAGTTGAGACAGCCCGTTTTAATTTTTATTGATAACACGCTCACAGGTGTGCTTTTTAATCATTTCACTACATTACATCCTCTTCGTCAACTGTCACTAGCAATTTTCTGTAACAAGCCTGATGTCCTGGCTATATTAGGAAAAACACAATGGAAAGTGTGTGTTGGAGATTTCTCTTTGCCTATATGTGGTCTTGGCTCTTGTTAAAAAGCAGGACAACCGATTCTAAGTGAATTAAATGGGATTTGTGTCAATGTAGTAAAAGGGAGCTTTTATGCAGAACAAAAGAACAAATCATTCAGCTCACTCAAGTTGCTTAGGCAGTTCTGCTGAATTTTCATTTGAGGTTGGCAAGAAACAATACTGGGTGCTTGACAGCATGTGTAAAATCTCTGCTCCACTGAGCAGTGAGCAGATTCTAGAATATTCATTTATAATTGTAGGTGAAAGTTTGGCTTGATGCTTGACTTTGGTTATAATCTTTTTTGCTTCCGTTCTGTTTGTCCCTCTTTCCATTTCTCTCTCAAACTAAAAAAAAAAAAACTCTGTTAAACTGAATTTGGTATGATGTTGGCATGAAGTTAAAAAAAGTGTTAATCTCTCTGTGTGATTTGTTTGTTTCAGTGTGAGAGATCTCAACAACTCTCAGAGGTCGTGATCAAATTAAGGTTCATAGGGACAAATTTCCAGTTCTGATTATGCACAAACCCAAATGATGTTTCTCCATGGTTTCTCTTTCCGAGAGACTATATTAGAATAGCCAGTTTTATATTTATTTATATCTGATGTGGACAATTCACTGCCCCATAGCTGAAAGTGGCCTCCAATCCTGTTTCTAACCCCAACCATTAAGAGATTTCAGCGTCTTACTATTTTTAGCCAAGGAACAGGAAATTAGTAACGTACATTAAAATAAAATAAACTCCATTAGTTCATCCCAGAACTAAGTACAGTCTTATAAAACTAATAGGTTGCTTACTTCTCATTTATTTACTTCTCATTAAAATCTATAAACTAGAACAGATTTGGCCATTTTACAGCTCCTGTGCCACATCCAGCCCATCCTAAACCTTTCTGACCTGCATGAGGTCAACTGGAAATTAGAAATCAAATTTTGTATGCAATACAACTGCTACCATGTGAATGCGTGCATACACGCTTTCACAGTAATGTGTGGGTCTTATTGGTCCAGCCCTCAATAACAATCCCAGTTTCTCACGTGGCCCCTTGGAAAAATTAATTGCCCACCCCTGAACTAGAGAGAGGGGGGGGAGAGGAAAAGAGATCTAAAGCAAGCTACAAAAAGAAGAATATAAAAAAACAACATAGGCTTAACTTTATTTATTACTCTTTATTAATTTGTTCTGACACTACTAGATGTGTTTATATGTCAAGGGAATGTTTATAATCTACATGAATGACTGTAAACATACAGTCAGGAAATTACATAGTCTATCTGAATCAACCAATAACCTAAGTAGAAAAGATTTCTCTTTCTTATAGTATATTTATGTCTTCCAAAATCTCTTAGGGGATCTTCCAGGTCAGATTTGAGGGTTCTAATCTAAAAAATTAGAGAGAGAAGGACTGGAAGATCAACTGTACAAAAGAAAAAAAAATCTGCTTGCATGACATTGGATATATAGATAGTGCTCGACTTAAGAGCCCAATTCAGCCCAAAATTTCTGTTGCTACGGTATGCGAGACATTTGTTAGGTGAATTTTGCCCCACTTTACAACCTTTCTTGCCATAGTTGTTAAGTGAATCACTGCAGCCGATAACACAGTCCTTAAGTGAATTGGGCTTCCCCATTGACTTTGCTCGTCAGAAGGTCGCAAAAGGTGATCACATGACCCCGGGACACTGCACGTATCATAAATAAGAGTCAGTTGCCAAGCTTCTGAATTTTGATCACATAACCAGGGGCATGCTGCAATGGTCGTAAGTGTGAAAAATAGTCCCTTTTTTTCAGCGCTGTTGTAATTTTGAATGGTCACTAAATGAACTGTTGTAAGTCAAGCACTACCTGTACTGTAGGGAATGGCCAATAATCTGCATTTCTTCTAACAGCTGCAGACTGAGGTAAGCTAGAAACAAGTGGCATAAAGGTACTCCTCAACTTATGACCATTCGTTTAGAAACCACATGAAGTTACTATCGCGCTGAAAAGAGTGACTTACAACCAATGCTTGCACTAATCACCATCCCAGCATCCCCAAAGTCACACGATCAAAATTTGGGTGCTTTGCAACTTTCATGTATTTATGATGATTGCAATATTCCGAGATCACGTGATCCCCATTTGTAACTTTCTTAGCAGCCAGATTCATTTCACAAATGTGTTTTTCACTTGATCACAGCAAAAAAAGGTCATAAAATTGGCCGCAACTCACTTAATTGCCTTGCTTGGCGATGAAAGAGACAGACCCAATTATGGTCGTAAGTTGAGGACTACCTGTATTGACCAGACTTTTATTTATTTTTAAATGATAGAATACTGAGTAAGAGTATTCAGATATGTGTTACTATTTTTGCATGTTACATTATATACTGATTTATTTTATGATTGATTGCTAAAACTGTTTTAAATATGTTTTGCTATAAATATAATCCCAGTGAAGTTTATTTGCTACTTTTGAAAATGTTCAGCAAAAAAAAAAAATGTTTGCACAGAGGAGTTCATTTTCCATTCTAACTGTGTACCAAGTAGTCTGGGATACTACAACTAGGTCACTGTGTCAATAAGACATGAGTTTCACACTTCGGCACAGATTTTATCAACAGCAAGAATCCAATGTTTCCGACTTATCATCCAAGCTTTATCAGTTACTATGTTTTGATCAGCTCTAAAAGAAAAAGCTGACATCCTGGGTGAACTTGTTGTAGCTTCGCTTCAGAAAAAAAAGGGGGAATTAACCTGAATTATATCCTATTCCCTATTATTAGGAAAAAATGGGTTATGGCTCTTCAAAGTACCTCCAGTAGCTCTCAAACAAGGCTTTCTTCAAATACAGCAAAAGAAAAGAAGTAATACATTAAATTCTATGAAATTCTATGAAAAAGCCATGAGCTAATTCTTTAATAGCTCTGAACCCCTGCCGTTCTTTCAGACTGAACTTCATCGGATTCTAAGTAGATGTATAATACCTGTACAATGAAGGGATAGTCAGAAAATATTAAAAGCACTAGAATAGTGATGTCTTAAAACTAAATCTTCGAAATCAACAAAGTGATGGTTCATGGACATTAAAAAACTATTTCACTGATGATTCCTGCTTCCAAGCAGAATGTCCTTCCTGTTCTGTTCAAAACCTATCTAGCAAACCCATATTTAAAAGAACAAGAAATTCAGAGTATGTTGGAACTGCCATGTTAGAATTGCCTTCCCATTCATAAATGTCAACCATGCACGGTTAGGATCCGTGTTACCCTTTGAAAACATATACAGCCCTGAGGCAAATCGGTTGGCCAGAATTGCAATTAAAATATACTTTCCAAAGCACAATTAATTAAGTGGCTTTACTTCACTATGCACATATGTTTGTGCATTTCGTCTGCAATCATATATATTGTCTAACCATTTTGCTAAACCTATAATGTATCAAAATGTTGGTTTATGTTGCATTGATATGGACAGTAACACTATTAACCTCCTTTAGCTTTTCCACTTTGGAAGAGACAAATACTTTTTTTGGACAGCAATACCTTTATTATATACAAGGGAACAAGCAAGCAGGCAAAGAGAAAGCAACTTTGGATTGCCAAGATTGATTTCTCCTGGGTGTCTCCATTCAAAGCAACAACTGCATTGCTGTCAAGTGATTTACCGATTGTTGCTTAACAGACCGTACAAAACAGCCTTTTCCACTTAATACAAAACATTGTGATAGGGCAGCGTGAGGTCTGCATCACTTATTATATGGCCTCCTTCTTCCTCCTCCACATAATAATGGCCAAGAAGTGGCCCTTTCCATCACTTTTGCTTTAAGTAGGCCTGCTTACAGTGGGTGGGCTGATGAAAAAGACTTCCCAACATCCAGGAGAGATGGAAAGGAAGACAAATCAGTATTCAAGATGGTAATGTATTGCACCTGGATGAAAACGTCCTCCAAATGTACTTGCATTAGTATTCAAACCACGCATACGAGGTGAATGCATTGTTTACATTAAGGCTAGTAATAATAATAATAAAAAAAAAACCCAGAAGAAGGTGGATTTAACATCCATTTTTTCCCTGACATGTTCAAATACAAATATTAGTTAATTTAATTAATAATTAAGTCTACAGGGTTACTTACGA